>JAJIBD010004434.1:0-78437 GCA_021461705.1 Cryptotis parvus | reverse complement strand
CACATCCACGCCAGCACTTGTTGTTCTTGCTCTTTTGGATATGTGCCAGACTCTGTAGTGTAAAATGATACCGTATTGTTGTTTTGATTTGCATCTCTCCGATGATTAGTGATGATGAGTATTTTTCTTTTTTTTTTAAATTTTTTATTTTTACAATTACAAAGATATACAATTAAAAAGTTCATATTTGGGTTTTGGTCATACAGTGTTGCAGCACCCATCCCGCCACCAGTGCCCATCTCCCACCACCAACGTCCCTGGTTCCCTCCCCCCTCCCCAGCCCTCCTCCATGGCAGGTTCTTTATTTCTTTCCATTTCTCTCTCTTTCTCTTTTCCTTCCCCTCCAGACTATGGATTACAGAACATACATTAAAGGGTTGTCATGTGTATCTTTTTGCCTCTATTTAATGCTCAGTTCTAGGTTGGCATAAGTACCCTCAACAATTGTTAGCACACTGTTCCATTTTCTGTCTTACCTAGCCTCTGACTCCCACACGTTTGTGATAATTTCCACCTTTGACAGGACCTCCTGATGTATGTTTCACTTGACCTTGGATATTGGTATCATAATATGTACCTATATATTTATGTTATGCAGATAAATGCAGTCATTCTGTATCTGTCTCTCTCCTTCTGGCTGATTTCGCTCAACATAGTCTTCTCCATGTCCATCCATTTGTAGGCAAATTTTATAACTTCATTTTTCCTAACAGCTGCATAGTATTCCATTGTGTAGATGTACCAAAGCTTTTTTATCCAGTCATCGATTTTCGGGCACTCTGGTTGCTTCCAGATTCTGGCTATTGTGAATAATGCTGCTATGAACATAAAAGTAGGGATGGTGTTTCCGCTGCGTATTTTTGGCTTCCCAGAGCAGATTCCCAGGAGTGGTATGGCTGGGTCAAATGGGAGTTCAATTTCTAGTCTTTGGAGGAATGTCCATATTGTTTTCCAGAAAGGCTGTACCAGTCGGCATTCCCACCAACAATGGATGAGTGTCCCCTTTTCCCCACACCCACGCCAGCACTTGTTGTTCTTGTTCTTTTGAATATGTGCGAGTCTCTGTGGTGTAAAGTGGTATCTCATTGTTGTTTTGATTTGCATCTCTCTGATGATTAGTGATGATGAGCATTTTTTCATATGTTTTTTGCCATTTGAATTTCTTCCTTGCTGAAGTTTCTGTTCATTTCTTCTCCCCATTTTTTGATGGGGTTGTTTGTTTTCTTCTTGTAAAGTTCTACCAGTGCCTGATATATCCTGGATATTAACCCCTTATCAGATGGGTATTGGGTGAATATTCTTTCCCATTCTGTGGACTGCTTTTGTATCTTAGTCACTGTTTCTTTTGAGGTGCAGAAGCTTTTAGTTTCATGTAGTCCCATATGTTTATCTTTTCTTCTAGTTGCTTTGTTAGTAATGTTTCATCTTAGAAGATGCCTTTAGCTTCAATGTCATGGAGGGTTTTTCCTATATTTTCTTCAATGTACTTTATGGATTCAAGTCTGATATTGAGATCTTTAATCCACTTTTGATCTGATTTTTGTGCATGGTGTTAGACACAGGTCCAAATTCATTTTTTTTACATGTCGCTGCCCAGTTTTCCCAACACCACTTATTGAAGAGGCTTTCCTTACTCCATTTTAGACTCGTTGCACCTTTATCAAAGAGATGATGAGTATTTTTCATGTTTTTTGGCCATTTGAATTTCTTCCTTGTCAAAGTTTCTGTTCATTTCGGTCTCCCCATTTTTTGATGGGGTTGTTTGTTTTCTTCTTGTAAAGTTCTACCAGTGCCTGATATATCCTGGATATTAACCCCTTATCAGATGGATATTGGGTGAATATTCTTTCCCATTCTGTGGACTCTCTTTGTATCTTAGTCACTGTTTCTTTTGAGGTACAGAAGCTTTTTAGTTTCATGTAGTCCCATATGTTTATCTTTTCTTCTAGTTGCTTTGTTAGTGGCTTCCATGTCGTAGAGGGTTTTTCCTATATTTTCTTCAATGTACTTTATGGATCCAAGTCTGACATTGAGATCATTAATCCATTTTGATCTGATTTTAGTAGATGTATAAGTCAGAAGTTATTCAATCAAGGTGACTTCTGTAACTGCCACACCCTCTAGCAGTGTTTACAAAGAAGAGAGGTCTCATTAGAATGAACCTTGACTTAAATAGATTAAGCTGGTAGTGGGAAAAACAAAACTCCCAGAATAGCTAAACCTGTCCTCCAACACCTCCCATCTTCTTTTTCCCGAGGATTGCTTTAGCTATCCATGGCGGTTTATTGTTCCATATAAATTTCAAGAGTGTTTGGTCAATTTCTTTGAAGAATGTCATGGGTATACATATAGGGACTGCATTGAATCTGTACAGAGTTCAGGGAGTATTACCATTTTGACAGTGTTGATTCACACCATCCATGAGCAGGAAATGTGTTTCCACTTCCTCGTGTCCTCTGTTATCTCTTGGAGCAGTGTCTTGTAATTTTCTTTGTACAGGTCTTTTACATACTTGGTTAAGTTGATTTCTAGGTATTTGATTTTTGTGGCACAATTGTGAATGGAATCAGTTTCCTTAATATCCCTTTCTTCTCTTTCATTATTTGTATATAGAAAAGTCACCAACTTTTGGGTGTTTATTTTGTATCCTGCCACTCTACTATATGTGTCTATTGTTTCCAGGAGTTTTTTGGTAGAGAGTTTAGGATTCTCTAGGTCTAATACCATGTCATCTGCGAATAATGATAGCTTGACTTCTTCCTTACCTATCTGGATGCCCTTGATGTTCTTTTTCTTCTCTGATTGCTATGGCAAGTACTTCCAGTTCTATATTGAATAAAATAGGTAAGAGTGGACAACCTTGTCTTGTCCCTTATCTCAGGGGAAGGCTTTCAATTTTTCCCCATTGAGAATGATACTCGCTGTGGGCTTTTGGTAGATGGCTGTTACTAACTTGATAGAGGTTTCTTCAATTCCCAAATTCTGGAGGGTTTTAATCATGAATGGGTGCTGGATCTTGTCAAATGCTTTTCTGTGTCTATTGATAGGATCATATGTTTTTTTATTTTTTCTCTTATTGATATGATGTATTATGTTGATTGACTTGCAAATGTGGAACCATCCTTGCATTACCAGTATGAATCCTACTTGGTCATAATGTATAATCTTTTTGATGAGTCTTTGAATTCTGTTTGCTAGTATTTTGTTGAAGATCTTAGCATCCGTGTTTATCAGGGAGATTGGTCTGTAGTTTTCTTTTTTGTGTTATCTCTCCCCCCAAAGGTATCAGGGTGATATGTGCCTCGTAGAAGCTGTTTGGGAGTGTTTCTGTTTCTTCTATTTCTTGGAAGAGCTTGAAAAGGACTGGCAGTAGGTCCTCTTTAAAGGTTTGGTAGAGTTCACTAGTGAATCCGTCTGGACCTGGGCTTTTGTGTTTGGGCAGACTTTTAATTACTGTTTCAATGTCCTCGATGGCTTATTCAGATATTGCAGTTCTTCTTGTTTCTGCCGTGGGAGGTTATAGGACTTCAGGAATTTACCCATTTCTTCTAGATTCTCATGTTTCATGGCATACAGGCTCTCAAAGTAATCACTGATGATCTTTTGGTTTACTGTGGTTTCTGTTGTGATATCACCATTTTCATTTCTGATTCTGTTTATTTGGGTTCTCTTTTTTCTCTGTCCTTACAAGTCTTGCCAGTGGTTTGTTGATCTTGTTTCATTTTTTCAAAGAACTTGCTCTTGGTTTCATTAATCTTTTCGATTGTTTTTGGGTTTCCAACTCATTGATTTCCTCTCTAAGTTTTATTATTTCCTTTTTTTTCTGCCTAGGTTGGGCTCCTTTTGTTTGTCTTTTTCTAATGTCTTCATCTGTATAGTCAGGTTATTTATGTGCTCCCTTTCTTCGTTCCTGATGAATGCTTGCAGAGCTATAAACTTTCCTCTTAACAAGTCTTTTCCAGTGTCCCACAAGTTCTTATAGTTAGTGTCTTAATTTTCATTATTTCCAGGAATCTTTGGATTTCCTGTTTGATTTCTTCTATCCCATTGGTTTTTCAGCAGTGAGCTGTTCAGTTTCCAGGTGTTTGGTTTGACTCCCTGATTCTGTGTACAGTTAATTTCCGTTTTCAAAGCATCATGGTCTGAAAAGATTGACAAAATTTCTATCTTTTTATTTTATTGCGGTATGCTTTGAGGCTCAGTATGTGGTCTATCTAGAGAATGTTCCATGTGCACTGGCGTCTATATTATCCGATACTAGTATGTCCACACCAGCCTTTTGGAGGAATTGTTTGTGTGGAGAATGGTCTTCCAACCTTTGACTTTGAGTCTCTGTTTGCTCTGGATTATTCAGATATGTTTCTTGTAGACAGCAGAATGTTAGGTTCAATTTTTTAATCCATTTTGCCACTCTGTGTCTCTTAATTGGTGCATTTAGACCATTGACATTGAGAAAGATTATTGTCATCGGATTTTGTGCGATCATTCTGTTTACACTTTTTGTGTTTTTGGGTTTTGTCATATTTTATAGTGGACTCTACAGTCCTTCTTTTTAAAGTTGGTTTGGAAATCATGAAATTCCTGAGTTGTTGCTTTTCCATGGATTTGTGTATCTTTCCTTCATATCTGAATGTGAGCGTGGCCAGGTAAAGAACTCTTGGTGAGGCCTGCAGTTCATTGAGCCTTTTCACAATATCCCAGCATTGTTTTCAGGCTTGGAATGTTTCATCAGAGAAGTCTGCTGTAAATCTTAGGGATGTTCCTTTGTATGTGATTTCCTTCTTTGATCTTGCTTCTTTCAGTATTCTATCTCTATAGTTTTTGTCATTCTAATTAAGATGTGTCTTGGAGTATTCTTATTGGGTTTTCTTTTAGCTGGTATCCTGGATCTGGAGGCAAGTAAGTGTTCTTTAGTTCTGGGAACTTCTCAGCAATGATGACTTTGACAGTTTCTTCTTCATCAGAGTTTTCTTCTTGCCCTTCTGGGACCCCAATAATCGTATGTTATTCCTTCCGGGCTTCATCCTGATTATCTCTTGTTGTCTGTTCGTTAATTGTCTTTTTTCCATCTTCTGGTGTTGTGTAGAGAATCTTTGGAACTTGTCTTCGAGATCACTAATTCTTTCTTCAGTAATTGTTACTCTGCTATGGAGGCCTTCCAGTGTGTTTTTCATTTCATTTACCTCATTTTTAATATCTGTCATTTCCATTTGTAGTTTGGTCTGCATTTTCCTCATTTCTTCTCTCAAGTCCTCTTGTATTTTATTGATTTTGTATTCCATTGCTTCTTTGAGTTCCTCATGTCTCCTTAACAATTCTTTCCAAAATTCCTTATCTGAGAGGTTATACTACTCATCGTTATTGCTTGACTCATCTGGGCTAGTGACTTCACTTACTGAGCTTGATGGAATTTTGTGTTGCTTTACCATTATGACTATTTTTTTAAAGTATTTTATTATACCACCGTGAGATATACAAATAAAAAGATATACAATTAAAAAGTTCATGTTTGGGTTTTGGTCATACCGTGTTTCAGCACCCGTCCCTCCACCAGTGCCCATCTCCATACAAATAAAAAGATATACAATTAAAAAAGTTCATGTTTGGGTTTTGGTCATACAGTGTTTCAGCACCCGTCCCTCCACCAGTGCCCATCTCCCACTAACAACATCCCCGGTTCCCCCCCCCCCTAACCCAGCCCTGCTCCATGGCAGGTTCTTTATTTCTTTGCCTTTCTCTCTCTTTCTCTTTTCTTTCCCTTCTAGACTATGGATTACAGAACATACATTAAAAGGTTGTCATGTGAATCCTTTTGCCTCTATTTCATGCTCAGTTCTAGGTTGGCATTAGTACCCTCGACAATTATTAGCACCCTGTTCCATTTTCTGTCTCTCCTAAACTCTGACTCCCACACGTTTGTGATAATTTCCACCTTTGACAAGACCTCCCGATATATGCTTCACTTGACCTTGGATATTGGTATCATAATATGTACATATATATTTATGCCATGCAAATAAATGCAGTCATTCTGTATCTGTCTCTCTCCTTCTGGCTAATTTCGCTCAACATAATCTTCTCCATGTCCATCCATTTATAGGCAAATTTTATAACTTCATTTTTCCTAACAGCTGCATAGTATTCCATTGTGTAGATGTACCAAAGCTTCTTTATCCAGTGCTGGCGTGGATGTGGGGAAAAGGGGACACTCATCCATTGTTGGTGGGAATGCCGGCTGGTACAGCCTTTCTGGAAAACAATATGGACTTTCCTCCAAAGACTAGAAATTGAACTCCCATTTGACCCAGCCATACCACTCCTGGGAATCACTCTGGGAAACCAAAAATACGCAGCGGAAACACCATCCCTACTTTTATGTTCATAGAAGCATTATTCACAATAGCCAGAATCTGGTACCATTATGACTATTGTAGGTTGCAAATGTGACTTCTTGGGTGACTAGATAGTACAGCTAGTAGGTGTCTGGACTGATTTCAGAGTTTGCATGGGTGGCAAGGATTGTATGGACAAAAGCTCACTAGTACCTCATGTAAGATAGATAGTAAGAAGATTGCGTGGACGCTTTAGTGGCCTCGCAGTTTTGAGTTTTGGGATGTGGGTGGCTGATTCTGGCCTGTGTCTGTGGCTGATTAGGTCCACGGAGACAAAAGGATCACACACACACACACACACACACACACAAAACACCTGTGGGAGGGACTGCAATCATTCCCAGAAGCACAGGGCCCCAGGAGTCCAGGGCGGCCAAAGCTGTTTGCCTTGGGTCCCGTTGATGGAAGTTCCGGCTGTTCCCTGGGGCTGATTAGTCAGCAGAGACACAAGGATCACGGATCACACACACACACACACACACACACACACACACACACACACACACACACCCTGTGGGAGGGACTGCAGTCCTCGATCAAGTTTTTTCAAACTTAGAAAAGTGAAAACTTATTTTGAGAAACTGCAGCCACAATATATGATTTCCCTTTATAGTTATTGTGAACCCCTGCAAGAACTGGAGTTATGATTCCTGCACCAACCCGCTGTTAACTTTTTCCTAGCATTCCCTTGCCCTTGCCTGTGTAGTTCAGGATCCCTGCTATTCCTTGTGCTGCCTCAGCATGGACAGTGCTGGAGGTATTTCACAGACTTCCTCTTGATTATCTTAGTCTCAAGATTTTACGGGATGGTAAGAGCCTAAGGGCTGTTTCCTTTTATTTCTCTCCCACCCACCCGCCTTTCCTTCCATTTCTTTCTCTTTGCTCTGTGTCTGTTGGGACGACCCAGGATCATACTCCTTGGCTGTCATGCTCATGTACATTCTGGTTCTCCTGCTCACACACACACTGGTGGCACTGGGAGACCGAGACAGCAGAGCCACAGGCCACGCCTGGTGCATATGGGCAGCCCAGTGAAGTGAAATCTCAGCCTTGCAAGGAAGCTGCTGTTTGCTGCTAAGCTGCCATTTGTGTCCTTTGTTAGGACCCATTTATATCTTGGGACTCAGAGGCTCTGTGAAACTCACTTGTGTAGGGCTCAATAGTGCAGAAGCTGAGAATTCAGCTCTGTGGTCTGGCGGCCCAGTCCGTCTTCTCAGCAGCTGTTCAAGGTGGGACCCTGCGGCCGCCACACACTTTTCGCTTTTCTCTTATAGTTCCACATTCATCTCTGATGCAAATGTAAGGTCCAGATTGGGTGATACTGGCCTGCCTGCATGAGTTCTGGAGAATCGCACAGGGCGTGCCCTTCCCCCTCGCAGTTGAGTGGAGATGTGCCCAGTGCACTGGCGCCTCCCGACTTTTCCCCAAAGACAGTATGTTCAGGTTGTCAAACCCAGAAGGGTCCTTGCTTGTCACTCTTTCAGCCCTAGTTACAACCTGAAAGGGTTTCTTTGTTACCAGTTACCAACTAGTATGAGATCCACTTAATGGCCATTCATTTGAACTGATTTTTGGTCTAAAATTCTGTACAACCTTAACATCCTGGTAAATCAACAGGGATTCAAATGCCTTTGTTCATCAACCGAGTTATTTTTGTTGAAAAATAAAAAAGATCAAAGAAGCGTATTTCCTCTCAGGCTTCTGCTGTTCCTGGGCTTTATATCTCTGGGCTGTTTATCATTTAATCTTAGAACTGCCTTTGCTTTCTGAAGGCAAGTGTTGGGGCCTGAAAACTGCCTGGTATTTTTTGGCATATGATTTTTTTTCTTTCTTTTCCATTCTTCTTCTCATTTCTTTTTTAATTAATGTGTAGTCTTTAACTTAGGGAGTCGTAGGGGGACTCTGGAATTTTGAGAGCACCAGCTGAGTGTCCCCATTTAGGACTAAAGCTGCTATGTGTTCCATTTTTTCTGTGGCTCATTCTCTAATCTCATTCGTCTCCGAGATATTATTGGAAACATTTGCTTTAAAAGCTGTGTCTATCTGCTATACCTTGTATATCTGCTGAGGTAAGAAAAACAGTGGCCCCATATAGTACATTATGTGACCCAAAAAAGGGTTCAAGGAAATGGAAAGTATGGAATGATACTAAACCCTTGACAGTGGATTATAAACTGATATTGCTGGGAGAGGAGTCTGAACCGGTGAACTAGGATGACAAGGTTGTCAGGGTGCAGTAACAGTGACAGTGCGAACATTAACCTAGTGCAGCCGTGTTACCTGAATGCTAATATAAAACTGAGTTTCAAATATTAAAAATACACTTTAGGATACCCAAGCAGCATCACTCAATAAAAAGGAGAAGGTCCATGTGGCAGCTCTGTGTATCCTGCTGAAAGTATCAGTTCCTAGACCAACAGGGCCGGCATCACCTGGTAACTTTAAAGTCTTGCCTCTTTCCCCCACACACTTGTGGTAGAGTCCAACCATTGGAAAATCCTCCTGACCCCCTGTTTTCCTTGAACAGCTTTCTAGTCGTCTGTCGCGTGGTGATATAATCACTTGATCACTTGACATCCCATTATTCATTGATTTGCTTGAGCGGGCGCCAGTAACATTTCCATTTGACCCTATCACGTGCCAGTGTAGCCCAATGGCATCTGCTTGCTTCAGGAATATGAAGAGCCTCAAACGCCCCCTGAGTTCTGCTTCCGCTGCCCTTCACAAGAGGGATATGTTTCCTTTCGACTAGGCATAACCACTCTTTGGATACTTTGTTTTGGGTTCTGTCATTTTAACCTCCTGCTATTCACGCTGTCAGTTTTCTGACATGGTTTGGAAACAGATCACTGTTCTCTGCAATTGTTGCTCTGACCTTTTGGTCAGTCACCCCCCCCCCCGGAGCTTTTCCAGTTACCTATTAATTACAGTTTCACAAGATGCCTCTGCTCCGTTCTGGGGGTTCAGTAATGAGGGTGGTAGCGGTAGGTGGGCAGAAGGAAGGTTTAGGAGAACTGGTGTTAGTGGCAGAGAGAATTGGCTGAGGAAGTGCATGTTGCAGCACTCACCGGAAAGCCGACTCTTACTGTTGTGTGAAGATGTGATAAGAAAGTGTTTCCATCACTGTTCTGGCAACACAAAAAAAAAAATCAGACTTTTCTGAATATTTTTACCATCCCATAAATCACTGGACAGGCTCCAAGTAAATTCTTAAAAAGCGAACTAATTTTTTCTGCTTTTTAAGCTACAGATCTTATCAATATAAGCTGAACTATTCACTTTGAGTGTTACTTTAAAAAAATTCTAGTCTGATGAGGTTACAGGGAAAATGTTGATGTTTTTGAGGACAGCCTGTCTATGCTCAGGGCTCAGGGATCGTTAATGTGCTGGGCCGTGAGCGCAGGTGGGCCGAGTGGAGTGCAAGGCAAGCACCTACCAGCTGTTCTGTCACTCCGGCCCCAAATCATATTTCTAGCTTGCTGATCATGCAGTGAAAATGCTGGGGTTGGCAAAGGGTGGAGTTTGTTGTGTGCTGTCTTGGGAATTGTGCCAAGCAACTCCATTGTGACTAGAGGTCAGGAAAAGGCTTAGAGCGTTTGGTCATTCATTGCTCTTCCCTGCGGTTTGCGGTTCATCAGACTTCCTCCAGATTCATCAGCAATGGGATATTTCGGGTGCCTTGATAAAGTATTTGACACACTAATTTGGTTGAGTTTTAGATAAATAAACATCATGTCCTAAATCATTAGGAACAAAATCTGTTATGAAAATTTTTGTGTATATATATCTTGAGTCACCCACTTCTTGGGCTACTGTTTTTAGTTTTCTTTTGTTTGACCATAGTCAGTGCTGCTCAGGGGTTACTCCCAGCTCTGTATGCAGGTATGGAGGGGAATGGTGGGAGCCGTGTCACTCTCAGGAGCTCCAGAGGACCATGCAGCAGTGCTGAGCGTGGAATCCTGTGTGCAACACCAGTCGAGATATCACTCTCCCACCGTCCCCTGTTGTGCAAGGAGAGGGGAGCCTGTTCACGAGTACTCAGGCATTGTGCCTGGGCCTGTGCTTGCCAGGCTTGTGCTCTGACTCTCTGAGCAATCTCCTCAGCCCAGTGTGTGTGTGTGTGTGTGTGTGTGTGTGTGTGTGTGTGTGTGTGTGTGTGGGTGTGTGTGATAATTTTGTAAAACTCAAATCAGTCCTGCTCTGATTGACCCATTAGGTCTGTTTATTCTCATAACATTCTTTTAAATTTTTTCAATAATTTTCTTTAGGAATTATATTCTAGAGTCAGAGTAATAATCCTACAATGGGTAGGGTCATGTGGCTGACCCTGTATATATCTGTATACTAGATGGTCCCCCAATCCCCCACTGGAATTATCCTTAAGCATACAGTCAGGAGTAAGCCCTGAACAGCACCAGGTGTGGCCTAAAATATATATCATTAGATCACTAGATTAGTAGATCACTAGATATCCTGATGTTCATCGATTTCATCCAGAGGGCGCCAGTAACATTTCCATTTTACCCTATAACGTGCCAGTGTAGCCCAATGGCATCTGCTTGCTTCAGGAATATGAAGAGCCTCAAACTGTTCATTCAGGGTCTTGACAAAGAAGTCTGACCATCTTCAGATGGCCACGTGATCTGTTGACGTCCCATGGTATGCAGTTGGTAACGGCTCTAGTCCAGCATTCGTCTCCAAATCACATTACATGTCCAGCCTATCTGATTTTCGATGCCTTGGCAAACGAGACAGCATCCCTGACTCTGGAACGGCAATGGATGTTGGAATTCCGATTCCTTCTTTCACTTGAGTGAGGCGTGATATTCCAAGCATAGCTCTTTCATTTTTTCTTTGGGAGACCCGAATAGCATTCTCATCCTGCTTTCGCAGGGCCCAGGTCTCTGAGGCGTATGGTAATGAGAGAGAGAACAGTGGAGTCAGAGATGTTCCTGGAGTCGGAGGTTCTTTGTCTTTTTAGCTATTCCTTCTATGCATTTGAAGGCATGTCATGCCGCTCTCTTCCTCCTGCGCAGCTCAGATTTAGGTCATTCATCATGTTGACTTTTCAAACTAGGTAGACATAACTGCTGCATTTAGAGATGTTTGTTCCACTGAGAGTGAATGGGGCCTCTGCAAGTAGTTCATTTTTCATGGACATAGTTTTGTTGAAATTCAGCTGTAGACCCATCTTTCCACATTCTCGGTCAAAGAAAGCCAGCATTTGTGCAGCTTGGCTAATGTTTGATATTATTAGAATGATGTCATCAGCAAAGCGGAGGTGGTGTACTGTCTATCCTCACTCCCATTCCTTCCCATTCTAATTGTCACATGATGTTCTTGAGGGTGGCACTGAAGAGTTTTGGTGAAATGGTATCACCCTGCCGAACCCCTCTTTTGACATCAGTGATCACTTCCTTGTAGAATGGTGAGATCCTGGTGGTGAATCCATAATACAGTTCATGAAGGATCTTGATGTATTGAGTTTGAACGCCCTGTTTGGCTAGTACTTCGATGACCACTTCAGTCTCCACAGAATCAAAGGCTTTCTTTAAATCAATGAACATGAGACAGAGGGACATCTTGAACTCCCTACAAACCTCAGTGAGCTTGGTGTGGATATGGTCGGTTGCGCTGAATCCTTTTCGGAAGCCAGCTTGCTCACAGGGTTGTCCTTCATCTAATGTTCTGCCAATCTTGTTCAGGATGACTCAAGGGAATAGCTTGTAGATGACGTTCAACAGGCAAATGGGGCTATAGTTGCCAATGTCGTGAATGTCTCCCTTATTGAACAGTAGGAACTATCCTGCTGGTTTTCCATTGGGAGGGCACCTTACATTCAGACAGGTAGCGTGTGAAGAGCCAAGCCAGTGTATTGATTAGTACTGAAGGCAGATTCTTCAGTTGTTCGGGTCTGACTTTGTCTGGGTTTGAACTGTTCCCTTCTTTACCGACAAAATGGCATGTTGGATTTCAGAAGGGAGAACGTTGGGAATGACAAATCCATCGTGCAGAATTTGGTATGTGGGCAGGTGGATGTGGTTATCAAAGAGATCTGAGTAGAAGTCATGGATGATCTTCTCCATTGCCTTTCTGGAAGATGTGATAGATCCATCAGGGCATCGGAGGGCAGTCATCTTGGTCTTATAATTGGTGAAGGACAGGCAGGTGTTACGAACACTTTTCCCAGCTTCTGCTGCATCTTCCAGTATTTCTGCTCTTCTCTCTTTGAGGTCCTCCTTTATCACTTCTCTGCACTGCTTTGCAAGCTTGGATGTTAGCATTTGGTCTCCTGAGGCTCGCGCCTTGCCACATTGGCGAATGAGCTCCAGAGTTTTTGAGGACAGGCGTCCTTTTGTGACTTTCTCTCTCGGCATTCTTCGCACAATCATGGAGGTGCTGAACCAGTCAGCTGTATTCTTCATTGATGTCATCAATGACGGTATCTTCCCATGTTGCTGCAATGGTGCCAAAGTGTTCCCAGTTGGTGTTCGTTCTGGGAGTTCTCTTCTTATCCTTTGCAGCCTTTTATCCCCATTGTGTGAAGTAGAAATTTGAATGAAGGAGATAGTGGTCTGATCCTGTTTGGAATTTTGGAATGACAGCGACATTGGTCAGGCAAAAACGTCAATTGAAGATGATGTGGTCAATTTCATTGTGGAACTGTCCACCAAGAAATTCCCATTTCCTACATTTTGATTCAGCCATCTGGAATTCTGAGTTCCCATGAATGGTCTTTGTGGACATGATGAACTCAGATAGTCTCTCACCCTGTTCGTTCCGTTCTAGGCCATGAGTCCCGATGTGGTGTTCTTCTGTTGATATTCTCAGTCCTATATGGGCATTGAAATCACCACTATGATCTTGTAGAATGTGTGATCTTTTTAATAGAACTCCTCCAGTTCCATGTAGAATTTCTCAATTTCATCTTCCTTGTATGTGTATGTTGGTGTGTAGACAATGAAGATAGAAACTGCTGACAGTGGGCCACATCTCTTCAAGTGTAATCATTTAATACAGTTTGTCAGGCATTCAAATGAATCAATGTTCATGGCCATGTTCATGTTGACAAGGACAATGACACCACCAACGCCTCTTACATCGCATATTCCTAGGAAGAGTTCTCTCCCGGTGTCAAAAACAGCATGTTGCGATTGACGCCTCATCATCTCAGTCAGACGAATGATGTCATTCTTGATCTTTTAGCACTGTACCATCAGGTCCTCGATATGATTCCGATGTCAGCTAATGTACATTGAAAGTACAGACAGTCATTTTAGTCATTCTTCGATTTGGCAGCCTAGTCTGACCCTGAAATTTTATCAGACACTCTTTGTTCGCCCTTCTTAGTGCTGCCCTATTAAGAACTCTTTAAGAGTCGGGAAGATAAACATTTTTATTACTGGTTCTGGCATATCGAATATGCATCAGACAACTTGCAGGCTCTACCTTGCGGGACAGTATATTCTCAGTAGCTTGCAAGGCTCTCTAAGAGGGGTGTGGAGATAAATCACACAGCTGCTATACAACCAGGCGTGCAACAAGGACAGCTGGTACCTGTGCGGCCTGGGGTATCAGCATCTGTGGCTCAAGAATTCTTGGGCTTGAAATACTCTCCTATGAACGATGAGTCTCAATTGTGTGACCTTGTAGGCAGGCTCTATGACAAGCAAGGCTGGAGATTGCCTTAATCTCTTGGGTGGAGATCGAAACAGCTGTGAGTGTGGATTATGAAGATAGCTGCCAGCATGGTGTGGTGGTTCTTCTGGGTTCTTCTGAGGCTCTATCGGGATGGTGGATTCGGGCTGTAAGTTGCTCTCGTGGTCAGTGGAGTGCAGGGGGTTCAACAGGAACAGCTGGTATCTACGCTCCTGAGGTATCTACATAGGTGGCTCAAGCAATCCTGGGCCTGAAAATACTCTCCTCTGAAGGGCGGGTCTCTGAAGGGTGGGTCCTTGTAAGCTGACTCTCTGACAAGCCAGGCTGGAGATTGACTTAATCTCTTGTGTGGAGATCTGAAAAGCTATTGACTGTGGATTATGAAAATCTCTGCCAGCATGGTGTGGGGGTTCCTCTGGGTTCTTCAGAGGCTAACAGGATGGCGGATTCAGGCTGGAATTCGCTCTCGTGGTCATTGGAGTACAGGGGTTCAACGGGAACAGATGGTATCTGCACTGCCTGGGGGTATCTGTGTCTGTGGCTCAAGCATTCCTGGGCTTGAAATACTCTCCTCTGAAGAGCGGGTCTCTGAAGGGTGGCTCCTTGTAGACAGGCTCTCTGACAAGCCAGTCTGGAGATTGGCTTAATATCTAGGGTGTAGATCTGAAGAGCTGTGGACTGTGGATTATGAAGATCACTGCCAGCAAGGTGTGGGAGTTCCTCTGGGTTCTTCTGAGGCTCTATCAGGATGGTGGACTCAGGCCAGAAGTCGCCTCTTGGTCAGTGGAGGTCAGGGGTTCAATGAGGACAGCTGGTATCTACACTGCCTTGGGTATCTTTGACTGTGGCTCAAGCATTCCTGGACCTGAAATACTCTCCTCTGAAGGGCGGGTCTCTGAAGGGTGGGTCCTTATAGGCTGACCTCTGACAAGCCAAGCTGGAGATTGGCTTAATCTCTTGGGTGGAGATCAAAAGAGCTGTGGAGTGTGATTATGAGGATCACATTCAGCATAGTGTGGGGGTTCCCATGGGTTCTTCTGAGGCTCTATCGTTATGGTGGACTCGTGCGGAATTCATCCCATGGTCAGTAGAGTACAGTGGGTTCAAGAAGGACCACAGGTATCTGCGCTGCTGGGGTATCTTCGTCTGTGGCTCAGCAACCCTGGGCCTGAAATACTCTCCTCTGAAGGGTTGGTCTCGAATGCTGGGACCTTGTATGCTGTCTCTCTGACAAGCCAGGCTGGAGATTGGCTTAATCTCTTGGGTGGCGATCTGAAGACCTATGGAGTGTGGATTATGAAGATTGCTGCCAGCATGGTGTGGGGGTACCTCTGGACCTCTGGGTTCTTATGAGGCTCTATCGGGATGGTGGACTTGGGCTGGAACTCGCTCTCATGGTCAGTGAAGTGCAGGGGGTTCAATGGGGACTGCTGGTATCTGCGCTGCCTTTGGAATCTTCATTTTTGACTGAAGCATTCCTGGGCTTAAAATATCTCCTCTGAAGGGCGGGTCTCTCCATGGTGGGTACCTGTAGGCTGGCTCTCTGAGAAGCCAGGCTGGATTTTAGCTTAATCTCTTAAGTGGAGATATGAAGAGCTTTGGTGTGTGGATTATAAAATCACTGCCAGCGTAGTCTGTGGGTTCCTCTCGGTACTTCTGAGGTTCTATTGGGATGGTGGACTTGGGCCGGAAGTCGCTCTCTGGTCATTGGAGTGAGGGATGTTCAATGGGGATAGCTGCTATCTGCGCCTCAAGGGGTATCTGCATGTGTGACTCAAGCATTCCTGTGCTTGAAATACTCTCCTCTGAAGGTGGGTCTCTGAAGGGTAGGTTCTTATAGGCTAGCTCTCTGACAAGCCAGGCTGGAAATTGGCTTAATCTCTTGGGTGGAGATCTGTAGAGATGTGGAGTGTGTATTCTGAAGTACGCTTCAAGCATGGTGTGGGGCTTCCTCTGGTTCTTTTGAAGCTCTATAGGGATGGTAAAGTCGGGCCGGATGTCACTCTCTTGGTCAGTGGAGTGCAGGGGTTCAACAGGGACATCAGGTATCTCCGCTGCCCAGGGTATCTTCGACTGTGGCTCAAGCTTTCCTGGGCCTGGAAATACTCTCCCTCTGAAGGGCGGTCTGAAGGGTGGGTCTTGTCAACTGACTCTCTGACAAGCCAGGCTGGAGATTGGCTTAATCTCTTGGGTGCAGATCTGAAGAGCTGTGGAGTGTGGATTATGAAATCACTGTCACCATGTTGTGGGTGGTCCCTCTGGGTTCTTCTCAGCTCTATCGGGATGGTGGACTTGGGCCGGAAGTGGTTCTCATGGTAAGTGGAGTTCAGGGGTTTCAATGGGGACAGCTGGTATCTGCGCTGCCTTCGTATCTCCATCTGTGGCTCAAACATTCCTGGGCCTGAAACTCCTGAAAGGCGGGTCTCTGAGGGTGGGTCCTTGTAGGCTAGCTCTCTGACAAGCCAGGCTAGAGATTGGCTTAATCTCTAAGGGTGTAAATCTGAAGAGCTGTGGAATGTGGATTATGAAGATTGCTGCCAGTATGGTGTGAGGTTTCCTCTGGGTTCTGAGGCTCTATCAGGATGGTTGACTGTGGCCAGAAGTCGCTCTCGTGGTCTGTGGAGGTCAGGGGGTTAAAGAGGGACAGCTGGTATCTGCGCTGCAGTGGTTTCTGCGTCTGTGGCTCAAGCGTTTCTGGGCAGGGGGTTCACTGGGGACAGCTGGTATCTGCGCCTGCCTTTGGAATCTTCATTTTTTGACTGAAGCGTTCCTAGGCTGGCTCTCTAAGAAGCCAGGCTGGATTTTAGCTTAATCTCTTAAGTGGAGATATGAAGAGCTTTGGTGTGTGGATTATGAAAATCGCTGCCAGCATGGTGTGGGGGGTTCTTCTGAGACTCTTTCTGGATGGTAAACTTGGGCCGTAAGATGCTCTTGTGGTCAGTGGAGTGCAGGGGGATCAAAGGGGTCAGTTGATATCTGCGCTGCCTGGGGTATCTGCTTCAGTGGCTCAAGCTTTCCTGGCTGAAATAATCTCCTCTGAAGGCGTATCTCTGAAGGTTGGGTCCTTAAAGGCTGGCTCTCTGAAATGCCAAGCTGGAGATTGGCTTATCTCTTGGGTGCAGATCTGAAAAGCTGTGGAGTGTGATTATGAATCGCTGCCAGCATGGTTTGGGGGTTTCTCTGGGTTCTTCTGAGGCTCTATCAGGATGGTGGACTCGGGCTGGAAGTCGCGCGCGTGATCAGTGGAGTGCAGGGGCTTCAACCGGACAGCTGGTGTCTGCGCTGCCTGGGGTATATGCATCTGTAGCTCAAGCATTTCTGGGCCTAAAATACTCTCCTCTGAAGGGCAGATGTCTGAAGGGTGGCTCCTTTTAAGCTGGATCTCTGAACAGCCAGGCTGGAGATTGGCATAACCTCTTGGGTGGAGATCTAAAGAGCTGTGGAGTGTGGAATATGAAGATCGCTGCCAGCATGGTGTGGGGGTTCCTCTAGGTTCTTCTGAGGCTCTATCAGGATGGTGGTCTTGGGCTGAAGTCGCCCTCTTGGTCAGTGGAGGTCAGGGGTTCAACAGGGATAGCTGGTATTTGCGCTGCCCAGGGTATCTGGAGTCTGTGGCTCAAGCATTCCCTAGGGCTGTAATACTCTCCTCTGAAGGGCGCGTCTCTGAAGGGTGGCTCTTTGTGGCTGTCTCTCTGACAAGCCAGGCAGGAGATTGGCCTAATCTCCTGGGTGGACATCTAAAGAGCTGTGGAGTGTAGATTATGAAGATCATTGCCAACATGGTGTGGAGGTTCCTCTGAGGCTCTTCAAGGTGGTGGACTCAGTCCAGAAATCGCTCTAGGGTCATTGAGTGCAGGGCGTTCAACAGGGACAGCTGGTATCTACGGTGCCTGGGGTATATGCGTCTGTGGCTCAAGCATTCCTGGGCCTGAAATACTCTACCCTGAAGGGCGAGTCTCTCAAGAGTGGGTCCTTGTAAGCTGGCTCTTTGACAAGCCAGGCTGGAGATTGACTTAATCTCTTGAGTGAGATCTGAAAAGCTGTGGAGTGTGGATTATAAAGATCACTGCCAGCATGGTGTGGGGGTTCCTCTGATTTCTTCTGAGGCTCTATAGTAATGGTGGACTCGGGCCAGAATTCGCCTCGTGGTCAGTGGAGTGCTAGTGGTTCAACAGGGACAACTGGTATCTACGCTGCCTTGCGTATCTACATCTGTAGCTCAAGCATTCCTGACCCGAAATACTCTCCTCTGAAGGGCGGTCTCTGAAGGGTGGGTCCTTGTAGACTGGATCTCTGACAAGCCAGGCTGGATGTTGGCTTAATGTCTTGGGTGAGATCTGAAGTGCTGTGGTGTGTGATTATGAAGATCACAGCCAGCATGGTAAAAAGGGTTCCCATGGGTTGTTCTGAGACTCTATCATTACGTTGGTTTCGGGCCGGATGTCGCTCCTCGTGGTCAGTGGAGTGCAGTGGGTTCAACGGGACTGCAGGTATCTGCGCTTCTGGGGTATCTGCGTCTTTGGCTCAGCGTCCCTGGGCCTAAAATACTCTCCTCTGAAGGGTTGGTCTCGAATGCTGGGTCCTTGTATGCTGTCTCTCTGACAAGCCAGGCTGGAGATTGGCTTAATCTCTTGGGTGGAGATCTGAAGAGCTGTGGAGTGTGGATTATGAAGATCACTGCCAGCATAGTGTGTGGGTTCCTCTGGGATCTTCTGAGGCTCTATCGGAATGGTGGACTTGGGCTGGAAGTCACTCTCGTGGTCATTGGAATGCAGGGATTCAACGGGACATCTGGTATCTGCGCTGCCTGGGGTATCTTCATTTGTGACTCAAGCGTTCCTGGGTTTAAAATACTCTCCTCTGAAGGATGGTTCTCTACACAGTTGGTACCTGTAGGCTGGCTCTTCGACAAGTCAGGCTGGAGATTGGCTTAATCTCTTTGGTGGAGATTTGAAGAGCTGTGGAGTGTGGAATATGAACATCTCTGCCAGCATGGTGTGTGGGTTCCTCTCCGTTCTTCTGAGGTTCTATTGGGATGGTGGACTGGGCCGGAAGTCACTCTCTGGTCATTGGACGAAGGATGTTCAACAGTATATCTGCTATCTGCGCTTCCTGGAGTATCAGCGTCTGTGGCTCAAGCATTCCTGTGCTTGAAATACTCTCCTCTGAAGGCTGGTCCCTGAAGGGTGGGTTCTTATAGGCTAGCTCTCTGACAAGCCAGGCTGAAGATTGGCTTAATCTCTTGGTTGGAGATCTGTAGAGATGTGGAGTGTGTATTATGAAGTTCGCTTCAAGCATGGTGTGGGGCTTCCTCTGGTTCTTTTGAAGCTCTGTCGGGAAGGTAGATTCGGGCCAGAAGTCGCACTCATGGTCAGTGGAGTGCAGGGGTTCGATGGGGACAGCTGGTATCTCCTCTGCCCGGGATATCTTCGACTGTGGCTCAAGCATTCCTGAACCTGAAATATTCTCCTCTGAAGGGCGAGTCTCTGAAGGTTGGGTCTTTTTGGCTGTCTCTCTGAAAGGCCAGGCTGGAGATTGGCTTAATCTCTTGGGTGGATATCTGAAGAGCTGTGGAGTGTGGATTATGAAGATCGCTGCCAGCATGGTGTGGGGGGTTCCTCTGGGTTCTTCTTTGGCTCTGTCATTATGGTGAACTCGGGTCAGAAGTCGCTGTCGTGGTCAGTGGAGTTCAGGGGGTTTCAATGGGGACAGCTGGTATCTGTGCTGCCTTGAGAATCTGCATCTGTGGCTCAAGTATTCCTGGGCCTGAAATACTGTCCTCTGAAGGGCGGGTCTCTGAAGGGTGGCTCTTTGTAGCTGGATCTGTGACAGGCCAGGCTGGAGATTGGCTTAATCTCTTGGGTGGAGATCCAAGAGCTGTGGAGTGTAGATTATGAAGATCGCTGTCAGCATGGTGTGGGGGTTCTATGGGTTCTTCTGAGGCTCTATCGGGATGGTGGACTCTAGCGGAAAGTTGCTCTCATGGTCAGTGGAGTGAAGGATGTTCAAGGGGATAGCTGCTATCTGCGCTGTCTGGGGTATCTGCGTATATGGCTCAAGCATTCCTAGGATTGAAATATTCTCCTTGAAGGCGGGTCTTTGAAGGGTGGGTTCTTGTAGGCTAGCTCTCTTACAAGCCAGGCTGGAGATTGGCTTAATATCTTGGTTGGAGATTTGAAGAGATGTGGAGTGTGGATTAAGAAGTTCACTGCAAACATGGTGTGAGGCTTCCTCTAAGTTATTTTGAGCCTCTATCGTGATGGTAAACTCGGGCAGGAAGTCGCCTCGTGGTCAGTGTAGTAAAGGGGTTCAAAGGGGACAGTTGGTATCTCCGCTGCCAGGGGTATCTTGACTGTGACTCAAGCAATCCTGGGCCTGAAATACTCTCCTCTGAAGGGCGGGTCTCTGAAGGTTGGGTCCTTGTCCGCTGGCTCTCAGCCAGCCAGGCTAGAGATTGGCCTAATCTCTTGAGTGGAGATCTGAAGACTGTGGAGTGTGGATTATGAAGATCATTGCCATCAGGTGTGGCGGTTCCTCTGGGTTCTTCTGAGGCTCTATCTGGATGGTGGACTTGGGCCAGAAATCGCTCTCGTGGTCAGTGGAGTGGTGGGGGTTCAACGGGGACAGCTGGTATCTCACTGCCTTGGGTATCTGGGCGTCTGTGGCTCAAGGTTTCCTGGCCTGAAATACTCTCCTCTGAAGAATGGGTCTCGGAAGGGTGGGTCCTTGTAGGCTGACTCTCTGACAAGCCAGGCTGGAGATTGGATTAATCTCTTGTGTGGAATCTGAAGAGCAGTGGAGAGTTGATTATGAAGATTGCTGCCAACATGGTGTGGGGGTTCCTCTGGGTTCTTCTGAGACTCTATTGGGATGGTTGATTAGAGCCGGAATTCGCTCGTGGAGGTGGATTGCAGGGGGTTCAACAGGGACAGCTGGTATCTGCATTGCCTGAGATATCTGTGTTTGTGGCTCAAGTATTCTTGGGCCTTAAATATTCTCCTCTGAAGGGCGGGTCTCTAGAATGGTCTTGTAAACTGGCTCTGAACAATCAGGCTAGAGATTGGCTTAATTTCTTGCATGGAGTTATGCAGACCTGTGGAGTGTGGATTATGAAGATCGCTGCCAACATGGTGTGGGGATTCCTCTGGGTTCCTTCGAGGATCTATAGGCTTGGTGTATCAGGCCAGAAGTCACTAACGTGGTCAGTGGAGTGCAGAGGGTTCAATGGGGACAGCTGGTATCTGCATTGCCTGGGGTATCTGCGTCTGTGGCTCAAGTATTACTGGGCATGAAATACTCTCCTCTGAAGGGCGGGTCTCTGTACTTTGGGTCCTTTTAGGCTGGCTCTCTGACAAGTCAGACTGGAGATTGGCTTATCTCTTCCCTTGAGATCTAAAAAGCTGTGATGTTTGGATTATGAAGATTGCTGCCTGCATGGTGTGAGATTTCCTCAGGGTACTTTGAGGCTCTATCTGGATGGTGGACTCAGGACAAAAGTCGCTCTCATGGTCAGTGGAGTGCAGGGTGTTCAAAAGGGACAGCTGGTATCTGCTCTGCCTGGGATATCTGCTTCTGTGGCTCAAGCATACCTGGGCTTGAACTCTCCTCTGAAGGGCAGGTCTCTGAAGTGTTGGTCCTTGTAGGCTGGCTCTCTGACAAGCCAGACTGGAGATTGACTTAATCTCTTGATGGATATTGATGAGCTGTTGAGTGTGGATTATGAAGATATCTGCCAGCATATTGTGAGTATTCCTCTGGGTTCTTCTGAGGCTCTATCAGGATGGTGTCTCAGACCGGAAGTCACTTTCATGGTCAGTGGAGTGCAGGGGGTTCAACGCAGACAGCTGATATCTGTGCTGCCTGGGGTATCTGCGTCTGGGACTCATGCATTCCTGGGCCTGAAATGAAGGCCCAGGAATGGGCATGGTCTTTGAAGGGTGGCTCCTTGTAGGCTGATTCTCTGACAAGCCAGGCTGGAGATTGGCTTAATCTCTTTGGTGGAGATCTGAAGAGCTATGGAGTGTGAATTATGAAGATCGTTGCCAGCGTGGTGTGGGCATTCCTCTGGGTTCTTCTGAGGCTCAATCAGATGGTGGATTCGGACCTGAAGTTGCTCTCGTGGTCAGTGGAGTGCATGGGGTTCAATGGGGACAGCTGGTATCTGCGCTGCCTGGAGTATCTGCATCTGTGGCTCAAGCATTCCCTGGACCTCAAATAGTCTCCTCTGAAGGTTGGGTCCTGTATACTGTCTCTCTGACAAGTCAGACTAGAGATTGGCTTAATCTCTTGGGTGGATATCTGAAGAGCTGTGGAGTGTGGATTTTGAAGATATCTGCCAGCATATTGTGGGTGTTCCTCTGGGTTCTTCTGAGGCTCTGTCGGGACGGTGGACTCTGACTGGAAGTCGCTCTCATGGTCAGTGGAGTGCAGGTGGTTCAACGGGGAGAGCTGGTATCTGCACTGCCTGTGGTATCTGCTTCCATGGCTAAACCATTCCTGGGCCAGAAATACTCTCCTCTGAAGGGCGGGTTTCGCAAGCGTGGGTCCTTGTAGGCTGGCTCTCTGACAAGCCAGGCTTTAGATTAGCTTAATCTCTTGGGTGGAGATCTGAAATGCTGTGGAGTGTGGATTATGAAGATCACTGCCAGCATGGTGTGTGGGTTCCTCTGGGTTCTTCTGAGACTCTATCTTGATGGTGGACTCGGGCCGGAAGTCGCTCTCCTGGTCAGTGGAGTGCAGGTGTTCAACAGGGACAGCTGGTATCTGCAGGATCTGCACTGCCCTGGGTTCCTGCATATATATATATGTATATATTTATACATATATATATGTATGTATACACGTACATATATATGTATATAGATATGTATCACTTGTCTTCCCATTGTTCATCGATTTGCTCCAGCGAGCACCAGTAACATCTCAATACGTCTTGTCACATGCTAGTGTAGCCCAAGGCATCTGCTTGAACCATGAACACAAAGAGCCTCAAACCATTCCAATAGTTCATAGAAATGATTCCTATAATTGTTTCTGGTAGTTGGCATATCAAATACGACTCAGGTAGCTTGCCTGGCTCTCCCATGTGCATGGATATTCTTGTAGTCGCCTTTTGTAGTACACAATACACACACACACACACACACACACACACACACAACACACATATAAATATATATATATACTAATTCTAATTTGAAAACTCACCTTAAAATCGAAAGATCTTTGTGTAACAGCATATGACCTCCTGATAGTCTAAAAACTGTTAACCATGACCATAACATTGGTTTTATCTGTTCGGTATTTATTTGGGGGGGTGTGAACCTCCAGACTAGTGCTCAGAGTCCACGCCTGGTATTACCAGGCCAACTAGCCAGAACGCTTAATGCTGGGGGGGGGGGCGGTGGTTTGTTCGTGGGGGAGGCATGAGGCAGGGAGCTCACTGAGTTCAGTGCATGAAGAGCATGTGCCTCTGACCTGCCTGCCCTGCCTGCAGGATGGTGGGGGTGGTTTCGTTTTTTTTTGTTGGGAGGAAGTAGTAGTTGTTGTTTTGTTTTTTTTTATTTGTGTGGGGCACTCCCTGCAGTGCCCAGGGATCACTCCTAGTAGTTGTTGTTCTGAGTTTTCTGGCTTGGATTTGTTTGGGATCACTCCTAGTAGTACTCAAGCACCATGTGGTGCCAGAGAAACCCAGGTCTCCTGCATGCAGAGTGTGCTTGGCTTCTGAGTCCTTCCTCTGGGTTTACGCTGATGGTGTTTTATTTTTTTCTTTTTTTTTATTTTTTAATTTTTTATTATACCATAGTGAAACATACAATTACAAAAGGTGTTCATAATTGGTTCTTGGTAATACAGTATACCAGCACCCATCCCTCCACCAGTGCCCCATTTCCACCACCAATGTACCCCACCCCCCTCCTGCCCACCCCCATGCTGCCTTAATAGCAGGTACCCCAGTTTCTCTCTTTTCTCTCTCTGTCTCTCTCTCTGTCTCTGCATCTCTCTGCCTCTTATTTTACACATTGTGGCTAGCCCTGCAGGTATTTAGAGTTTATCACTTAAGTCTCTTTGTGTATATTCAATGGTGAGTCTTAATCTGCCATTACCATTTCCCACATTTAGTAAAACACTGGTATCTATTTATGTCATATTAATGAATGCAGTCATTCTATATCTGTCCTTTTCCTTCTTGACTAATTTCACTCAGCATGATAGTCTCCATGTCCCTCCATTTGCAGGTAAATTTCATAATGTCATCTTTTCTGACAGCCGCATAGTATTCCATAGTGTAGATGAACCACAGTTTCTTTTAGCCAGTCCTCTGTTCTCGGGCATTTAGGTTGTTTCCAGATTCTAGCTATAGTGAATAGCGCAGAGATGAATAAAGAAGTACAGATAGTGTTTCTGCTATGTGTTTTTCGGTCTCCGGGTATATTCCCAGGAGCACTATTGCTGGATCAAATGGGAGCTCAATATCTAGTTTTCGGAGGAATGCCCATATTGTTTTCCAAAAGGGCTGGACCAGTCGGCACTCCCACCAACAGTGGATCAGAGTCCCTTTTTCCCCACATCCACGCCAGCACCGGTTGTTCTTGCTGTTTTGGATGTGTGCCAGTCTCTGTGGTGTGAGATGGTACCTCATTGTTGTTTTGATTTGCATCTCCCTGATGATTAAAGATGAAGAACACTTTTTCATATGCCTTTTGGCCATTCGAATTTCTTCTTTTTGGAAGCTTCTGTTCATTTCTTCTCCCCATTTTTTGATGGGGTTGGCTGTTTTTTCTTGTGGAGTGCTACCAGTGCCTGATATATCCTGGATATTAACCCCTTGTCAGATGGGTATTGGGTGAATATCCTTTCCCACTCTGTGGATTGTCTTTGTATCTTGGTCACCGCTTTTTTGAGGTGCAGAAGCTTTTTAGTTTTATATAATCCCATTTGTTTATCTTTGCTTCCATTTGCTTGGTCAGTGGTGTGTCATCTTTAAAGATACTTTTCGCTTCGATGTCGTAGAGCGTTTCTCCTATGTTTTCTTCGATGTACCTTATAGATTCATGTCTGATGTTGAGATCTAGAATCCATTTTGATCTGACTTTTGTGCATGGCGTTAGAAGGAGGTCTAAGTTCATTTTTTCACATGTAGCTGCCCAGTTTTCCCAGCATGCTGATGGTGTTTTAAAAGATAATGCCTCAAGGCCAGAACAGTAGTGCAGAAGATAGGAAGCTTGTCTTGCACAAGGTCCACTTTGGTTTGATCCCTGCATCCCATGGTTCTCCGAGCTCCCACTCCCAGAGTGATCCCCAACCACAGAGCAGGTTCAAACCCAAAGACCAAACAAACAGGTAATGCTTCCCTTTCCCTAGTTCTTTTCTGTACCTGATCAGAGGATGACCAGATTTCTTCCATCATTTACCACCCTGTCATTCAAGAGAGGCATCTTGGGAAGTCCCCTTGGATTCACCATCCCTTAAACAACTCTTTAGATTGGCAAACTAGCACTGACACTTTCTTCTTCCTCTTTCCAGGCTTCTGGCTGTGATGGGTCGGAGATTCCTGATGAAGTGAAGCTGATTGGGTTCGCTCAGTTGAGTGTCAGCTGATGTATGTCACTTGACATCACCCCTGATTTGTCATCCCCCTCACAACACTCCCCTCAGCCTTCCCCACCTACACATACTCTCACTCCCCGGAAAAACCAGAAGATTGTGAAGAGTCTGGCTTCAGTGAAATGGGATAAAAAAAAATTTAAAAACAACAGCACTCTGAGTTCTGCTTTATTATCTAGCACTCCACAGTGTGAAAACAAGCGAATGCCACAGCTGCACGGCTGTTGCTGTTTTTCCCAAAAGCTGTTTAATATTCTTAGCAACCAATTTGGATATCCCTTAAGCAAAAAGAATGTGAAATACACTCAGGTGGTCCTATTTATTGGCTAAAGAAATTTTTCTACCAGAAGCCTATTCTATCATTATCCTTTCTGTTATAATACTTTAATTGTACATCTGACAGTACTGCCTCTTTTATGTTGTATTTAGAAATTAATATACTTATAAAATTAAGATTTATTAGCCAAACTTGAATTCTAGTTTTAAAACTGTGAATTTTATTTTTCATATATTTATGCATTACCTACATTAGCTATAAGAAAAAAATTGATTATATGCTTCTTGCAGTTAATCTCTTGTTATTTCAACAAAGTTTCACATCTATGTTTGGAGCATTTATAACATCTGATTTTGGAAATGACTGATTTAGGAACTAGGATGCCTTTTTTCTTTTTCTTTTCTTGCCTAAAAAAAACACCAGTCCACAATCTGTCTATTGGGAGAGGGAGGTGCCTTGTAAACTTTCATATTACAAATGTGCCTGAGGCTGCTTTACTCGGAAATAGTCTCAGATCTAAAATTTCCTTTACATAAAGTGGCATATATGTTTTTGCTTCACTAGAATGGTTAGAATGCTATGTTATGTTGCCATTCTATTAGAATGCTTATTTTTTGCCCATCTCTGATTTGACTTCTTAAGTGATAGGACTTACTGTCCCAAAGGTGATAAACTTGAAAATACCAGAATCTGAATTTTACTTGAAATTCTGCAGAATACCCACATAGAGTGAAAAAAAAATAGGATTTTGTGCAATGACTAAAAAGTAAAACACTGCTAAGTTTCAAAAAAGACTTCCAACCCAAGTAGGCCTCTGCTTAACTATATATTACAGAAGAATAAACCTGAGGATTTTCAAATTGGAGTTTCAACGTTCAGGGACGTGGGCCTCCCAGAACGTACCATTTGCTCTTTCTTAGCTAACCATAGATATGGCAGCTCTTTAATGTACTTTACAAAGCAAATATATATTACTAAGGAAAAAGTTATTTGTAATTGCCTTGTCATAATTGTTAAGGTGTTCTAGAATCATTTGCATACAATTTAATGTAATTTCATTCCATTCTATTGTTTACACAATAATTACTCAAAGATGGCTGCAAAGGTAAAAGGAAAATAAAAGTGTATTGCACAAAGAGATCGTGTCACCTGTTTTGTTCCTCCTTTAGGCATTATCTTCATTGCTTCAGTGATATTTTGCACTTGATTAAATGCCTACTAAGAATTGACCAGTGAAAAGTGCCTACAGGAAGAATAAGGCATGTAGTCAGTAGGAGAATCAAGTTTGACACACTTGAGTTAGGTGAAAAAGAGAATGAAAGATAGTCATTCTCCACTGGACATAGTCAGACCTGTCTATTTCTGTCATACCTGTCTATCATAATAGAGGTCTGCAGGCAACTAAGATAATCCTTCCCACTGCTTCTTTAGCATGGTGGAAGCTGAGGCTTGGAGTATTTACAGTGATTTGTTCAAGACCCTTCACAGATCCGAACCCAGGTCCCTGGTTTTCTGACGTTCTGATCATGTTCTTAAAACAGTATAGAACTGGGGACAAAGTGTACAACATAGTAGCAAATGTTGCTGAATTTCTATTTTATGCCCGTATCGCTTCTGATGTCCTTTGAGGTAACTGCCACACATTGATATAATAGGATAAGGATTTGAAAGTTAAGGGAGGTGGCATTAGCATTGTGACAAATACGAGGTACAACACCCACAACATATCAGAGGTTCTGTGCTTGTCACACCAGGATTCCAGAGAGACCCTCACATCTGTACATCTGAAGGTAAGGCAGAGAACTGGGGGGTGCGGTGGTGCCTTCAAACTCACTCTGCAGTACTGACAAAGAGAGGCCCCAGAAGCACAGGTGCTCAGGCCCTCCAGTTACGCTGCAGCTATGGCCCTTACAGCGCCTTCCAGGACCCTAGTGGCACCCAGGGCATCAGTGCTAGCATAAATGCAACTCTTCCCACACACTGGTACTGAAGCTCAACTAATTCCATTGTGGCAGAATCTAGGAAACATGTGGCCCCACCTCAGCCCCCAGAGCATGGGCGCCTACTCCTGCCATCATCTGCACCAGAACCTCAGCTGCAGTGACGAGGCCTCTGGCGCCTCCTCTGGCAGAGGCAGGTGTTACTTCCTACTGTAGAACATCACCAGAAACAAACTCTGGTAAGAGAAACTCAAAGCTTGTGCTGTGGTGCCACCTTCTGGAAATCAAAAGAAAAAGCGTCTCATAACAAAATTAGCCAAACTTGACCTAAAGGGTGTTATACCAAACACACCAGTACCAGACAGTTGCCAATCACCATGAGAAACCACCATAACATGGCATCACCAAAAGAAAATAAAAATCTTGAAAATGAGCAGTGTCATGGGAGATGGCGATCTGTCAGGGATTTGAAAATAGGTGCTATGAAGAAATGCAACAAACGTACAAGAAACTTCAGAAAGGCACTTCCACTAAAACCAGCAATAAAAGAATGATTTTATTTTTCAGAAGGATTTACCAAAGAAATTGAAGCTCTACAGCAAAAAAACCCACACATATTCAAGAACTGAAGAATGGACAAATTAAGGAATGCAAGAAAAGACATTAGAGATAGAACATGCTTATGAAAGAATTAGACATAAGGTAAATGTCTGGAAATTATTTAGGTGGTAGAGGAAAGAGAAGTGTTTTACTGAAGCATCCAGGAGAATGGATTCGCTAGAAAATGAAATATAAGATCAATCGTATCATAGAGGGTTAGAGCTATTATTAGAGCTTTAGAGCTTTAATAATAGCTGGAGAAAGAACTGAATATAGAAGATCACAAATCTAAAAAGACAATGATCACAACACATAAAGATCTTTCATAAGATACAGCAAAATTAGCAAAAGACACAATTTCAAGGCACAAACTGGGAGAAAAAAATTCAACACCTTAATTCCACCCATAGGCTATCATATTTTTCAGAAGACTACAGGCCTAGAGAGAATAAGCATTTAAAAGATTAAACGATAAAAATTGTCAGCCGAGATTACTGTATTCTGCAAAGTTATCCTTTAGATATGAAAGATACATATCCTTCAGATAGGCATTTTCTGGGAAATATCTGTAAGAGTTTACCATGTGCGTAGTGTAACCAACTGTTTCAGAATAGTGTATTAACAATTAAGATAAATGCAGGGTATTAAAATAGCAAGATCAAAGGCAAAAACTTTCAATGGTTCAATTTAGCAATTATAAAAAAAGATAATTTGTGACAACAAAAACATTAAAGGATATAAAAACATAAAGGATATAAAACATTAAGTAACAAGAGATCAGCAGAAAAAGGATGGTCTCATTTATGAGACATTATACAATCCTCATGGTAACCATACAGATCTATAGCAAACAATACTAAAAAAAGAGGAAAAAAAGAAAATATAGAAAATAAACTAAAATAGAAGAGACAGACAAGGAAAGGGAAGCCATGGAGAAATAGAGTAACCAGATAACAAAATGGCAATACTAATTCTAAATGTTAAGTGGACTGGACATAGCATGCAAAGGTCACTGTGTCAAATGTAAACCAACTCAACCATATTCTGGCTATAGATGCCTCATTTTGGCTCAAATCATAAAAGGGACAAATGTGTAGAATTTAATACTCAAAACTAAAAATATATTTTCAAAGTTGGATAGTCATATAAATCTCAGCATTCTAGCCTATAACTAGGCAACAGAACAAAGACAGATACTGACAAAAGAAGTAGATTCATCAAGAAGACATAGAAATATATGCAATATACGCAACCCAATAGGGGAGTACCAAAATATATAAAGCAAATATCAACATACCTGTAAGGAGACGTTAATAGTGAAACACATCTGGTAGGAGACTTTAAGTGTCTTCTACATTTAAAGCAATGTAGAACAAACATCGTGTAGATAAAAAGTAGCAGAGACACAGTGGCCTTAGAAGTAACACATTAGACCAGATAAATAATTGTCGGGCGCTCCGCCGGGGTCCCCGACAGTGCCGGGAAGCGAAGTTCCCTTCTACCTCCGAAGCCGGCGAGGAATGGATGAACACTCAGGAATCCGATGCAGTTTTAAAAAGGCTTTACTTATCACAGGTTCAGGCATACAAATTAGCAAAAAGGAAAAACCCGATGCTTAGGATTCCAGGCTAGAACCCCAGCCACGTGTAGGCCAAGATGGCGACCACCACGTGTAAAGGCTTTGGGAAAGGAGAAGAAAAACTTCCAAGCAGGGGCTCACAGCGAGCAAAAGCCCCCAAAGAAGCGCAGGAGAGTGAAAACCGGCTGGTTTATACTCCTGCAACTCAGACCTTCCTCCCATTGTTATGGAAAGCAGGGAGTGTTAAATGTCCTTAGATAATCCCTCCCTGCACCTCACCTAGGCCCTTTAGTGTGCTAATGCAGCGGCCCTTAAAGGAGTCCTGCAACAAATAATATATACACTCAGGGGGCTGGAGCGATAGCCCAGCAGGTAGGGCATTTGCCTTGCAGGCCACCGGCCTGTGCCGGCCTGGGTTCGATCCCTGGTGTCCCATATGGTCCCCCGAGCACCGCCAGGAGTAATTCCGGCCAGGGTAACCCCTGAGCATCGCCAGGTGTGACCCAAAAAAAAAAAAAAAAATATATATATATATATATATATATACACTCAGAACATTCTGTTCAAAAGCAGTACACATTCTGTTCAGTGTACATGGAATACGCTCAAGGATAAAACCATATGTTGCAACACCAGTCTAAGAGTGATTTGAGCATCAGTTTCAATAGCAATGGCATAAAATGGGAAATCAATGATCAGCAAATACATGGATTAGACAACATGCAACTGAACAAGACATGCTACTGAACAACATGCTAGGTAAACAAAAGAAGGACATCTCAAAATCATTGAAATAAAGAATAAAAATGGTACTTAGGAAATTTAATACCAATATAGGCTTACCTCAAGAAAAATAATTTAGCCAACTTATGATTTTTAAAGGAGCTAAAAGCAGAAGACAGGAATTATAAAGATCAGGACAGAATTGTGTGAATAACATAACAGCAATGGAAATCCAGTGATTTCCATTGCAAACAAAATTATATGCACAACAAGAGAAAATAAAATTTATGACATCTCTGCAAAAAACATTTGACAAAATGCAACAACTTTTTTAAAACTAAACAAAACGGGTATAAAAGGAATGTACATCAATGCTATGAAGGTCATATGCAGGAAACACTCAGCAGGTATACTGAATATGAAAGCTTAGCAACTCTTTCTCCCAGTTCAGGAAGATGGATGTTTACTCCTAATTATGAATTCTTAATCGGAATAGTTAGACAAGAAAAATATCTGAAAGAAATTAAGCTGGGGAAAAAAAGCAAAACTCACTCTTTGCAGTTGATACTTGAAAAAACAAGACTTCATTTTTCTGAAAATAATACCAGCTTAGAACTGAGCATTGAATATAGGCAAAAAGATACACATGATAACCTCTAAATCTATGTATTGCAATCCACAATGCATAAAGAGGGGAGAGAGAGAGAGAGAGAGAAGAGATAAAGATCCTGCCACAGAGGCAGGATAGGGAGGGGGAGGCATTGGTGGTGGAAAATGGGCACTGGTGGAGGGATGGGTGCTGGAACACTGTATGGCCGAAACCCAGACATGAACATCTTTGTAATTGTATATCTCACAGTGATATAATAAAAAAAGACCAATAAAAATCTAGGAATAATAAATAGAGCAAGGATGACAAAATTAATGTAGAAACATTTGTTTAACATATGGAAATAATAAACTCTGAAATACTAAAAAATATACTTACAATTACACCAAAAATTTAACCAAGGAGTCAAAAGACTTGCACACTGAAAACTATAAGATGCTGTAGAAAGAAATTAAAGGTGACACAAGAAAATTGAGCAAGATTCCATTCTCAGGGATTGGCAGAATTAAAATTGTTAAAATAACCATTTTTCCTAAAGTAATACTCAGATTTAGTGCAATCCATATAAAAATTTATGGCATGCATCATCACATAATAGAATAAAAGTTCTAGCATTTTTTATGAAACCACAAAAGCTACCAAATAGTCAAAGCAATCCTGAGCAAAAAAAAAAAAAAAAAAAAAAATGAAGGAATCCCATTCCCTGATTTCATAGTTACAAAGCAAAAGAAATTAAATATATATATATATATATATATATATATATGTTTATTTATTTCCAGTGCCATATATATGGCCTGGAAATAAAAAAGGAAAAATATCAACAGCACTGACTTGTGAGTCCAGAAATTAATCTACACATATAAATTAATCTACACATATTTTATGAACAGAAAAGCCAACCAAAAATAAAATGAGAAAAGGAAACGGCTTTAACATTTGCTCGCACTCAGCAGGAACATTGATCTTCCAACTGACAATGTTGGAGGCCTTTTCCAAAACGGGTCTGGTGGGGTGATGGGCTTGGGGGTATCCCTCCCTCCTGGCTAGGCCTGTCAGACCCATGCTCAACCTTCATCATTTCAATGGCCCAGTGCCACAACACCTGAAGCTCTAGGTAGCAGATGACCAGTCGCCGAGGGCGAAGATCAAGGCATGGTCCACAGAGACACCCCACCTGCCTTCCACACCTGCCCTTTGCAATATTAATGGGCTCACACAACTCCTGAATTTCTTCTTGCTTTCTTCAAGGTTCCATGTGAGATTAATCTTCTGCTTACATCACTGGGCCTCCAGAGTCTCCTGAAAAACAGGCAAATTCGATGACAAAAACAATTGTTGAGGGCACTGATATCTCACAAGAGGCCCAAAGGCTTCCAGTAAAAATAGAGTCAAGTAGGAAACTTCAGGACACATAGTACTCAAAATGACAATTCGGAGAGAGAGAGAATATTGAAGGCAGTGACATCAGAAAGGGAATTGACATGCACAGGAAAGCCCATAAAATTTACAGCAGATCTATAAAATGAGACTCAGCCAGAAGAGAATGAAGGGCTATACTGCAAAACAGACAGCATGAACACCTCGTCCAATACTCTATCCTGCTAGATTATCATTCAGGTGTGAAAGATGAAACAGGGGCTCGAGCAATAGCACAACAGGTAGGGCATTTACCTTGCATGTGGCCGATCCTGGTTGAATGTCTGGCATCCCATATGGACCTGAGCACTGCCAGAGAAATTCCTGAGCACAGAGCCAGGAGTAACCACTGAGTATAGCCGGGTGTGACCCCCCAAAAAGGGACTACTACAGAGCCTTGAAATTAGTTTAACAAGAAACATTAAAGGAGCTTCTCTAAAGAGCAGGACAAACTTCCCAGCATGTGACATCAGAGCATGGCACTCACTCACTGCATATGGTCGCCTTCTACTAGATTAAGAAAGAAATTTTTATGCTTCGCTTGCAAAGGGACTTTACACTTTTCAATAATGAATTAATATCTGATTTGTATTAATTGTTCTACATTTGATCAATCTTTTTTACATTATAGAGACTTATTGTAGTGCTTTACTCATTAATGCAGACACAAGCAGTATCTCTAATACAATATTTTCTAATATCAAATCTATATTCTCTTTTTCAGGATAAAACACTTTGCACTTTTATATGCCAATTCAGAATTCCCCTTTAAACTTTTTTGTCACTTGTCAATTGTCACTTGTCTTCCCGTTGTTCATCGATTTGCTTGAGCAGGCTCCAGTAACGTCTCCATTTGTTGTTACTGTTTTTGGCGTATCGAATACACCACGGGTAGCTTGCCAGGTTCTGCCATGGCTCTGGGTTCATCCCAGGGGGCCCAGTCTTTAAACTTTCTTAATTCTTTTAATGCTTACTTAAATTTTTGGGGCTAGGAGACCACACCCAGCAGTGCTAGGGCTTATTTCTATGTTGCAGGTCACCTAAGAGCCTCTGTATCTGCCTTGGATTGCCTCCTGCAGATCACTTTGTAGATAAGGGGTTAGTCTAAATGTGGCAGTTTATCTGACCATGTATTCTGTACTGGCTGGTATAAATATTCTCTCATGCTACCACAATCATCATGGGACTAGCTAGAACTTATCAGCATATTTGCCTGGCCACGTTGGATCTCTATCAGTATATTTGCCGTGACAGAGAGAAATGCTGTTTGCCTCCAAGCAAGCAAGCATGGCTCCCTGATAACTCAAAGGCAACTAAAGTACAAAACTACCGTGAAGTAGAGGAGACTCTTGTGAAGGCTTGGAGAAATATTTAACTGGCATTAGTATAGTCTTTGGTACAGAGGCATGCCATCTCAGAAACCCCCTTCTCTACCCTATAAAGGCATTTCAAGGCAGATCTTGGCTCAAAACATTAGCATATAAAAGGGCCTAGGTGAGGTGCTGGGAGAAATTACCTGAGGGCATTTGATCCTTCCTGCTTTCCATAATAGTGGGAGGTCTGAGTTGCAGGGTATAAAACTAGCCTGCTTCCTCTCTTGCGCTCTCTTTTTGGGCTCTCTTTTTTGGGCTCGCACTCTTCTTGGGAGTCTTGTCTTTGTCTCCTCTTTACAGGGCTTTAACACGTGGTGGCCGTCATCTTGGCCCTCACATGGCTGGGGTTTTAGCTGGGATCCTAAGCACCAGGTTTTTCCTATTGCTGATTTGTATGCCTGAATCTGTGATAAGTAAAGCATTTTAAAACCTGCACCGGATTCCTGAGTTTTCATCCATTCCCTACTGGCTTCAGAGATAGGAGGGAACTCACTTCCCAGCACTGTTGGGACCCCAGCGGCCCCCCGACACTTCTACACTCACTCCTACTTACTCCTTAGGGTCATTCCTGGAGATGCTCAGGGGATGATATGGGATGCCAAGACTCAAACCCAGCTAGGCCATATGTAAGACAAGCTTCTTACCAGCTGCACCATTTCCTCCCCTTTCCTTCCTCCTTTCCCTTCCCCCACACCCATTGTCCATAAATTTAGCTATTCTTAAATCCTAAAATAGGAAATTTTCTAGAAAATTCAGAATTGTGTACTCAGCAATTTAAAATTCTTAGAAGTTATATAATATAGCCACTGCATATTATAAATACCACATTGTTTGAATCTCATATTACATGAAAGGAATGCCTATTAGCAATAAACTAAGCTCACAGCCAGGCATTAATCACCATTGTAGTCTGGAAAAAGACAATAATCAGAGTTAGAATTGAATGGAATCATTAGCCTATAGATACTTCAGGTGGTACTCTGTGACTACTTTTTCATAACCAAGCTTTTTATTAAAGATGATGTGCACCAGTACAATAATGTGCTTCTGGTTACTGGCAACGATCTAAACTCGCTACACACAGATATTTTGTGGTACACAGCTTCATGTGCTTTGACAGATAATGTGGGCAGAATCACAACCTCTTGGTAAAATCAAGGTATCCATACTTCATATCCAGATATAATAGTTCTGCATTCATTGTGCCTCTATAATGGTTAAATGACAAAGATGTAACATGAAAGAATGTTCTCATTGTCATTTAGCTACAGTACATTGTTTTTATATAAGCACAATGATTTTCTATATTTAAAGAAATACTTAGAGTCACCTAAAACCATCCTTGATGAAAATTTTATTTCTTTCTCTAAAACAAATGCTGAAGTTATGAAGCTCTCTGTAATATATTTTATGTGCTGGTTTATGATAACCATATTATCTTCATGTCTGAGTGGGTGAAAGAGTAGCTTTTAAGGGGAAGAAATAATTCCCTTTAAAAATATAATCCTTGGGGCCAGAGCGATAGCCCAGCGGATAGGGCATTTGCCTTGCACACGGCCGACCCCGGTTCAATCCCCAGCATCCCATATGGTTCCCTGAGCATCGCCAGGATTAATTCCTAAGCAAAGAGCCAGGAGTAACCCCTGAGCATTGCCGGGTGTGACCCCCCCCACCAAATAAAAGCAAAAAATAAAATAAAAATATAATCCTTCATACAATTAATATGTAAAGATTTTTATAAGCACATTTTCAAAAAATTCATTTTAATATTGTGTCTATTGTCTATGGTCTGTTATTAAGCAACACACAAAATGAAGCAAGGAAAAGAAAAATAAGGCAATAATCAACTAGAGAAACAGTATAAAGGGCTTTAGTATATGATTTGCACATATTTGGAAGCACCAAGTTTGATCCCATGGTACCATGTATGGTGTCCCAAGCACCACCTGGGGAGATTTCTAAGAACAGAACTAAGAGTCAGCCCTGAGCATAACTGGTGTAGCTATAGAAAACTAAACAGGTGCTGGAGCAGTAGCACAGTAGGTAAGGCACTTGCCTTGTATGAGACTGACCTGCTTCCATATGTGGCATCCCGTATGGTTCCCTGAGCCTAAGCAGGAGCAATCCTGAGCACAAAGCCAGTTGTAAGCCCTGATTACCAATGGATGTAGCCCCCAAAACAAAAAAGTCAACAAAAACTATTCCCAAAATGTTCAAATGATGTCTAGATTAAGTCCTAAACTTTCCCCACTCTCATCTGAGAAATGTAATACAGGTGAGCACTGACAGAAACAACTTGAATTCATTACAGTTTATTTTGAATTAAATTTTGGCCATTGCATGTTCAGAAACCTTTTGCTCTTGCAAAATTTTTTGAAACCCCACATTGAGTTATACAACACCGAGATTACGGCCCATGATATAAAAAGCTAGCACCTAGATCAAGGTTCCTAAACTAATTTGGTCTATTGCCCCTTTCAAAAAACTCACTCTGCACTCCCCAGAAGTCTTGAACAGAGGAAATATCCCCCAGTTGCTCTCAAGGCAACAATTGCCCTCTCAGACCATTCCAATGCTCCCCAGAGGACAGTACTGAAAACTTGGGGACACGTGGGAAGCTATTGCAGCAGCGAAAATGCACAATAAGCAACAATCTTCTCTTCGGTGTTTGCTTGCACTTTACTCACCCCTTGTGAGTAAGCTATTGTGCAGCAGACAATGCTAGTAAACAGCAATGTTTTTTACCCGTTTTCTTGCACTTTACACACCCACCCCTTCTGGGGCTAGTGTGGGGATCATATCAGTGAAGAAAACAGCACAACTGTGCTACTGCCGACTGCAGCCTGTGCCAAGTGCTGTCTTATCAGGCATCCCCAGGTGAACAAGCAAAGATACATAAACCTCAACATGAATTGTAGCCTACAAAACAAGCATAATTATCTGAAGCAGTTTATTGAGTCAATATAATTTAGCTCATAACTCATCAAAGGGCAAGAAATGTTATTAAAAGTTACAATCTTATGCTATTATTCGAATGTGCCACTGAAAGATGCAAGGCCTATAATTGAGTAATCATTCCTACAATGCATTTATCCTTGGGCTTGTGAAATAAAATAAGACTTGTGATTTATAACAGAGAAAAATACTTATTATTTAGCAAGTTAAATATCTGGGAAAAATAGAATAGTATATTTAAAAATAGTATAGGCAGAATAATTGGACTATATTCTGACCCAACCTTCACCCACACAGTTTATTACTGAACATTCTGATCCCAACCTTAGATGTGCTGTCACACTTAAAAATTTTATTTTCTTATACCACTTTGAGATATATAATTACAAAGATATCCATGATTAGGTTTCAGTCATACAGTGTTCCAACAACCATCCCTCCACCAGTGCACATTTCCCTCCACAAATGTTCCCAGATATTCCCTTCCCCCTCTATGGCAGGCACTTTTCCTCCTCTTCTCCTCCTCCCTCCCCTCCTCCTCCTCCTCCTCCTCCCTCCCTCCCTCTCCCTCCCTCCCCTCCCTCCCTCTCTCTCTCTCTCTCTCTCTCTCTCTCTCTCTCACTCGCTAGCTCTTTCTCTCTCCCTTCTTTTACACATTGTGGCTTGCAATACACGCATTTAGGGGTTATCATGATCATGTATATCCCTTTGTCTAAGTTCAATGCTCAGTCCTAGTCTGGTGTTACCATTTCCACAATTACTAGCACACTGGTCTCTTCTCTGTCTTACCTACTCTCTGACTCCCACACACTTGTGGTAGTTTCCAACCACTGAAAAGAACTCCTGGTCCATGTTTTGCCTGGCCTTGGATATTAGTCTCATACTATTTTTTATATCCCTCACATGAATGCAGTCATTCTATATCTGTCATTTTCTTTCTAATTTCACTCTGTGCTGTCACACTTAACTTCAAAATGTACAGATGGGGTTGACTACATTCAGGTTCACTTTTCATGTGACTTTTATTCTGCCTCCTTCCAGTGTCTTTTGTCCTTTTTCCAACAGCTCCTATCCACTATTTTCTCTATAAGGTATTGAGAAAGGAAATAAGGATCAACATGAAAGGGAGGATTTAAGAAAAGTATAAAAATGGGGCATATGAAAATATAGTACTATTCATAAATATTTTTTGGGAAAGTCTGAATTCAGATACAACAGTATTCTTCATTCTATAACATTGTATAATGCATGTATATAAAATCAAATTTTATGTGTTAAATCATCTTATAACTAATCACTAACACTGTAATATTGTTATTACAATGTTAGAGAGAGATAGAAAATTTGAAGGAATAGGCTAAAATTATTCCTCACATAGGGAAGGAAACAACAGAACATTTGGAATCACTTGAAACTCTCTATACTTCCTGTATAGAGTTCCAAACAAGATAAACACAGGAAACCCATTATAAGATAATAAAAACATTAAACATCAAAGATATAGAACTTTAATAACAGCAATATATATTGCTGTTATTAAGGTTATATATATACACAAACATGTATATATATATATATATATATATATATATATATATACATGTTTGTGTGTGTGTATTGCATTGTAAGGGAACCAACTGAGGCTGTAAGCAGATTTTTCACCAGAAACTTTAGAACCTAGAAAGAAATGGAATGATAGATTTAGAATGCCAAAATAAATTCAACCAAAAAATACAGATTATCACTCAGGGACAGATAAAGTCTCTTCTCGACAAACAAAAACTCAACGTTTTATTCATATCAAACTAGCTTTTTGGAAAAATAGCAAAAAAGTTTTCTTAATCCAAAAAGGTACTAACTTGTAAAAATAGACATTCTCCCAAAAAACAAAACTACCAACTTACTGGTATTGTTAAATATACAAGTAGTAAATTAACCATTTCAAAGCTTTCATGAGGTTAAAGGACAAAAGTCATAATACTAAATAAAACTACTTTGATTAGATTTTATATATATATATATATATATATATATATATATATCTTCTCTTATAGTTTGTGGCTTGCCCTACAGATCTTAACTGTAAGTCTCTCTGTGTATATTCAATAGTGAGTGCTAGTGTGACATTATAATTCCCTATTCCCCATCAACCTCCCCAGTTTGTTGCAACTACAATGATCATTACAGTGTATAAATGTGTATAAATGTGAAAGTCCCTGGGAATGACCTTGTCCTAACCTTCATTATTATCTAAGCCTGTTGCGCAGCTGTGGGTCTGGTCTGTCTCTTGTCCAGCTTTGCTGGTTGTGGAGACTGCGAGCGTGTAGCCACACCTGCAACATGGAGGTGGAGGAATGGGGGAGGAGCCTAAATCCCCGCCTCCAAGACTTGCGAATTTGATGATTTTCCACATCCGGACTTCCCCCTCGTCAGAACTCCACCCAGAAGACCAGCCTATCACAGCCTGGCTCATCGAGATCCACCCTGCTGCAGTCTTTTTAATCTGGCCCAGGTATGTTGATCCAGAGACAGACATGGGGCAGAGCTGCTACTGGCTCTCACTGTGCCCAGCTGCTCATGAGGTGCCCAGGAGGGGTGGCAGGTTCTAGCCCTGGCCCGCAACCCCAGCAGAGCCTCACAACAAGCCAGATGACCCTCCACTATATGAGGACCTCCATTTTCCATATCCGGACTTCCCCCTCATCAGAACTCCACCCAGCAGACCAGCCTATCACAGCCCAGCTCGCGGCCACAAGTGGCGTGCAGTTCATCAATAAATGCTGGATTTTGAGATGACTACAAGAGTATGCTACCTGCACGGCAGAGCCTGGCAAGCTACCCGTGTCGTATTTGATATGCCAGATACCAGTAACAATTATAGACCTCATTCCCATGACCTGATGGAATGGTTTGAGGCTCTTTATGTTCCTGGAGCAAGCAGGTGCCCTTGGGCTTTACTTGCATGAGACAGGTCATATGGAGATGTTACTGGTGCCCGCTCGAGCAAATCGATGATGAACGAGAAGACAGTGATACAGTGATATAAAGGATATAAAATGTGACATTTAAAATATGACAGAAGTTTAGAGACTTCTTTCTGAAGGAGGCCACTCATGGTTGTTCTTAGGGGCTATCCTACTTGGGACGTGGTGTACCTTCTGGTGGTTCCGAGGGAAACGCGGTGTCTGAGATCAAACCCATGATCCATTAGTCAGAACATGTACTATAGCCCTTTGAGAGTTCTGATGCTTGAGATGCAGTTTTGAAATGAGTACAATTTATGTTGCTAACAAGTTAAAATATTTTATGTGAGGCTTCAAGTAAACACAAATCTAAAACCTATACAGGAAATACACACAAAAAATGAGAGTCTACATAAAATAATGAAAAGGTTGTCAAACTGCAATAAGAGGAGCTACCGAAATAGAAAACAATAAACAAATGACAATGAACATATACCTGTAAAAATCATTTTAATTTTGGGAGTGGGATGGGGTGAGGGGTTGGGCCACACTGGGCATTTCTCAGGGCTCACTCGGCTCTGCACTTAGGAATCACTCCTGTTGGTGCTCGTGGACCATGTGGGATTCTGGGTATTGAGCCCAGGTTGGCTGTGTGCAAGGCATGCACACTCACACTGTACTATCTCTCCAGCCCAGCACTTTAAATTTAAATACATGACATATCTTCTTTAAAGATAGTTTTAATGGATTTGAAAAAAAAAATGAACTAGCCAAGAGCTATCTACAAGAAACTCTATTTAGATGTGAAGATACACAAAGAAAAGGGTTAGGAATGCATACAGGAATGAAATTAAAAGCTATTCTAGCCATATCTGTTTTGTAAAACATAGCCATTAAATCAAACTATTGAAGACATAGAAAGACATTACATATGCCAGTTGTATATACTGACATAGGGGCATCTAAATATATATATAATAGTACTTGTGAACATAAAGGAAGACTTTATGTTAAGGGATTTATAATACCACACTTTCGATTCTTGGAGATTTGGTCAGGAGAGTAGCTCATCTGTAGAACAGTTGCTTTGCATAGTGAGGCTCTAGGTTTAATGATCCCTATTACCCTCTAAAAACTCATGAACAGATAATTCATATATAAAATGAACAAAGAAAACTGCCCTTAGGCAGAATCTAAAAATAGATAGATGGAGTAAATGGACATATAAAAGCAACAGTTAATTAAAAGGAAAAGCAACAAGTGCACATGGACCATTCCATATAATAGATAAACTGATGAGTCTCAAGAAATTTAGGCAAAATTATATCAAATAGATTTAATTTAAATCTTAGAAACTATTCTGAGTGTATGGAATAAAAATAGGAATATATTACAATAAAATGTATATGGAGATTTAACAAAATGCTGCTCAGTAACTGGGTCAATGAAAAAATTTTGTTTAAATCATAAAACACCTTGAAACAAAAAGAATATGGAAAGCCAACTACCTCCTAAAATCTATGGAATACAGTTAGGTGAGTTCTAAGAGGAAAATTTATGGCAATACAGGGCTCTCTCTCTCTCTCTATATATATATATATATATATATACACATATAAAGCCCTGTATTGCCATAAAGTCAGTAATATATATATATATTTTTTCACATACAAATATATGACCCTGTATTGCTAGAAGGGGGAAACAAGGAAAATCTCAGTTAAGTAACCTAACGTTACACTTAAAGGAACTAAAATTAAGAACAAATAAACTAAAATCCGGGACATAAAAGAAAATAGTAAAGAGAACAGGAATAAATAAGTGAAATAAGGACTAAAATCTATGAAAGAGCTCAATGAAGCAAAGAAATAGTACTGAAAAGAAAAAAATTAATAAGCCTTTAGACTCATCATCATGGAAAATGGGCACAAAATTTCAAAATGAAAAAGAATAAATTACACTAATATAACAGAAATACAAATAATCAAAGTCAGTAATTTGGGTAACCTAAAAGAAATATACAAATTCCAAAGACCATACAATTTTCCACCTCTTAGTCAGAATGAAATAGAAAATCTTAATAGATCTGTCACCGTAAGGAAATTGAATCACTAATAAACTTTAATAAAAGAAAATTAAGTTCCAGAAGAGAATGAAGAATTATACAAAACTACAAAGCCGTAAAATCTATAATTCTCAAATTCTTCCCAGAATATTCAAGAAGTGGAAAGTATATCTAAACTCATTTTCTGAGTTAGGTATTATAATGATACCAAAAGCAAACTAACTCAACACACTTGCACACAAATGACAGGGAAATATACCTATAAACATAGATTTTTATATATGAAAATCTACTCACAACAAAATGTTATTAAACCAAATATATTAAAAGGATCAAATACCATAATAAGTTAGGATTCATTACAGGGATGCAAAAATGGTTCAGTATATGTTGAACAATTACCACATGAACAACATAAAGTCTCAGGTATATCATCTTAATAAATGTAGGAAAGGATGACAGAATTTAGTATCCAATTATGATTAAAAATAACTGTCTTTAAAGTGGAAATAGAAGGAATGTACCTCGATATTAATAAAGGTGCCAGATGACATATTTAATGGGAAAAAGATAAATGCCTCTTTTCTAACATCACAGAAAATAAGGATACTCAGTCTCACAACTATTACACAATAAATACTGAAATTCCTACTCACAATAATTAGAAAAAGAAGAATTAGTATTCAAACTAAAAATAATCAAACCTGTCAATATTTAATGATGAGATTATTTCATACATAGAAGGTCCTATGACCATAAAACTATTAGAACTAATATATAAACTCAGTAAATTTTCTGGATACAAAGATCAATATAAAGAGAGTGGTAGCATTGATATATGCAAATAATGTACTACTACACATAGAAATTAAGAAGAAAATGTTCACATTAAAAATGATAAAATACATAGAATAATTATAATCAAGAAGACAAACTATGTATAAAGGAAACTAATACATTTCTGAGAAAGAAGACTATAGAAATAAATGGTTATAAGAATAATTATAAGAATTAATGTTATGATCATGGATTATAAGAATTAATGTTAAGGATTTGGTCATGAATTATAAAAATTAACGTTAAAATTTCACAGAAAAATTCTGTGGAGACTGAAGCAGTCATCGAAGCCCTAGCCAAACAGGGTGTTCAAACCCAATACATCAAGATCCTTTGTGATCCTGATGGATTCACCATCAGGATCTCACCATTTTACAAAGAAGTGATCATTGATGTCAAAAGAGGGGTTCGACAGGGTGATATCATTTCACCAAAACTCTTCAGCACCACCCTCGAGAACATCATGCAACAATTAGAATGGGAAGGAATGGGAGTGAAGATAGATGGTCGGCAACTACACCACCTCCACTTCGCTGATGACATCGTTCTAATAACACCAAACATTAGCCAAGCGGCACAAATGCTGGCTGACTTCCGACCGAGAATCTGGAAAGATAGGTCTACAGCTGAATCTGAAGAAAACTATGTTTATGAAAAATGAACTAGTTCCTGAGGCCCCATTCACTCTCAATGGAACAAACATTTCTGAATGCAGCAGTTATGTGTACCTAGGTCATAAAGTCAACATGATGAATAACCTAAAACCTGAGCTGCGCAGGAGGAAGAGAGCGGCATGGAATGCCTTCAAAGGCATCAAAGAAATAGCTAAAAGGACAAAGAACCTCTGGCTCCTGGCACATCTCTTTGACTCCACCATTCTCCTGCCTAAAGCATGAGAATGCTGTTCGGGTCTCCCAGAGAGGAATCGAAAGAGCTATGCTTGGAATATCACGCCTCACTCAAGTGAGAGAAGGAATCCAAGTTCTGACCTCTGCCGCTATTCCAGAATCAGGGACGCTGTCTTGTTTGCCAAGGCATCGAAAATCAGATGGGCTGGACATGTAATGCGATTTGGAGACAACCGCTGGACTAGAGCCATTACCGACTGGATCTCATGGGATGTCAAAAGATCACGTGGCCGCCCACCTACAAGATGGTCAGACTTCCTTGTCAAGACCCTAAAGGAACGGTTTGAGGCTCTTCATATTCCTGAATCAACCAGATGCCATTGGGCTACATTGGCACGTGATAGGGTCCAATGGAAATGTTACTGGTGCCTGCTCAAGCAAATCGATGAATAACGGGATTCAAGTGATCAAGTGAAGTGAATGTTAAAATTTATATATTACTCAAGGCGATCTACAGATTCAATGCAAATTCTATCATGATTCTTATGCCATTCTTCAGAACGAGACAAAAAATGCTAAACCTAGTATGGTATAATACAGAATTATCAGTTAGCAAGAAGAATCTTGCTAAGAACAACAAAAAAGAGGACTCACGATCCATGACTTCAAACTATTCTACAAAGTAAGTAAACTACTAAGAAGGTAGAATAAAAGCAAAGATACAGATGAAAACATTGAACACGGATTCCAAGGTTCTCTTCTGTGTGGGAGACACTGACCTTCCTGAGGAGGAAGACAGCAGACAATCCAATAAGGAAAGATCAGCATCTGAAGGCCAGAGTCAGAACATGCCAGGAAGATGCCAGGGAATATGCTGAGTAACTTGCTCATGATCCTACCTCCAGTATTTGGCACCATTCAGAGTATTAGAGATAAACTTGAAAAGCGGTACATCGCTTCTTATTTAGCGCTCACAGACTCACAGACATGGGGCAGAGCTGTTACTGGCTTTCCCTGTGCCCAGCCACTCACGAGGCGCCCGCGAGGGATGGCCTGTTCTAGCCCTGACCCGCCAACCCATCAGAGCCTCACAACAAGCCAGACAACCCCCCACTCCATGAGGGCCTCCATTTTCCACATCCAGACTTCCCCCTCGACAGAACTCCACCCAGCCGACCAGCCTATCACAGCCTGCCTCTCGCCGCCAAAATCGGCCACGCGATTCATCAATAAATGCTGGATTTACAGATGACTACAAGAATCTGCTACCAGCACGGCAGAGCCTGGCAAGCTACCTGTGTCGTATTTGATATGCCAGATACCAGTAACAATTATAGACCTTATTCCCATGACCTGATGAAATGGTTTGAGGCTCTTTATGTTCCTGGAGCAAGCAGGTGCCCTTGGGCTCTACTTGCATGAGACAGGACATATGGAGATGTTACTGGGGCCCACTCAAGCAAATCGATGATGAACGGGAAGACAGTGATACAGTGAACACAGTGATACAGATGAATTATACAGAAAGCAATTCTTCACTCAAACAACCCTTCCAAAAAGGCCGGGTGGCCATACTAGTATCCGGCAACATAGACTTCAGGCTGAAAAAGGACAGAAGGGACAGTGAAGGCCACTTCTTAATAATCAAGGGATATGTATATCACGAAGAAATTACACTCCTAATCATATATGCACCCAATGAGGGGCCAGCAAAATACCTAAAACAACTACTAACAGACTTCAAAGAAGACATTGACAGCAACACGATTATAGTTAGAGACTTCAACACTGCTCTATCAACTCTTGATAGATCTACAAGACTGAAACTCACCAAGGAAATACTATCCCTGAAGGAAGAGATAGAAGAAAGAGGGCTAGTAGATATATACAGGGCATTTCATCCCCCAATAGTGGATGCACATTTTTATCCAGCGCACATGGAACATACTCCAAGATAGATCATATGATAAGCCACAACACATGCCTCCATAAAATCAAGAAGAAAGAAATTGTGAAAACTATTTTTTCAAACTATGATGCACTGAAAATAGAAGTTAATTGCACATGAAAATGGAGAGTCATACCAATGACCTGGAACCTAACAGTTCACTGCTGAACAGCCAGCAGGTCATAAAAGAAATCAAGGAGGAAATCAAAAAATTACTGGAAACAAAAGAGACTGAAGACATGAACTACCAGAACTTGTAGGATACAGTGAAAGCAGTGTGAAGAGGAAAGTTCATAGCTCTACAAGTATTCATCAGAAAAGAAAGGGCCAATGTAAACAGTCTGACTCCACAGCTTTAGATCTTAGAAAGCGACCAGCAAAAGGAGCCCAACCAGGCAGAAAGAAGGAAATAATAAAAATTAGAGCATAAATCAATGAGCTGGAATCCCCCAAAAATCCAAAAGATTAATTAATTAAGAGATGATTCTTTGAAAAAATAAACAAGATCGACAGACGACTTGCAAGACTCGTAACAGGAAAAATTGAACCTTAACTAAATAGAATCAGAAATTAAAAGGGAAACATCTTAATAGAAATCACAGAAATTCAAAAGACCATCAGAGATTACTTTGGAGTCCATATGCCATGAAACAAGAAAGCCTGGAAGAAATGTTCAAATTCCTGAAGTCCTATATCCTACCATGACTGAAACAAGATTAGGAATACCTGAATAAGCCTATCACCATTGAGGAAATTGAAACAGTAATTAAAAGTCTGCCCAAACACAAAAGCACAGTCCAGATGGATTTATTAGTGAAATCTTCCAAACTTTTAAGGAAGACCTAATGTCAGTCCTTTCAAGCTCTTCCAGGAATTAGAAAAAACAGAAACACTCCCAAATAGCTTCTATGAGGCACATATCACCCCGATACTCAAAGCAGACAGACTGTCATGAAGAAAGAAAACTACAGAACAAAATCCATGATGAACACAGATGCTAAGATCTTCAACAAAATACCAACAAATATAATCCAAAGGCTCATCAAAAAGATTATGCACCATGACCAAGTAGGATTCATCTCAGGAAATCAAGATTTGTTCATTCACAAGTCAATGAACATAACACATTGTATCAATCACTTGATCACTTGAATCCCGTTATTCATCGATTTGCTCGAGCGGGCGCCAGTAATGTTTCCATTGGACCCTATCACGTGCCAATGTAGCCCAATGGCGTCTGGTTGATTCGGAATATGAAGAGTCTCAAACCGTTCCATCAGGGTCTTGACAAGGAAGTCTGACCATTTGTAGGTGGGCGGCCGTTGGGGCTATTGTTTAGTAGTGTAATTTCTTCCTGGTGTACATACCCTTAATTAATAAGAAATGGCCTAGTTGCTCCTTCTAACCTTTCAGCCTGAAGTCTATATTATCTGATACTAATAGGCCAACCACCTTTGGAGGAGTTGTTGCATGGAGAATGGTCTTCCAACCTTGACTTGAGTCTGTGTTTCTTCTGATTATTTAGATGTGTTTCGTAGACAGTAGAAGTTGGGTTCAATTTTTAATCCATTTGTCACTCTGTGTCTCAATTGGTCATTTAGACCATTGATATTAAGAGAGATTATTTTATCAGATTTGTGCCATCTTGTTGGCCTGTGTCGTATGAGTTTGGTCGTATTCAGTAGACCTTCAGTCTTTTTTAAAGTTGGTTTTGAGTCCATGAAGTTTCGAGTTGTTGTTCATGAAGTGTGTATCTTCCTCATATCGAATGTGAGTCTGGCTGGGTAAAGAATTCTGGTGAGGCCTGCGTTCGAGCCTTTCACAATATCCACCATTGTTTCGGGCTCGGAGTATTTCATCAGAGAAGTCTGCTTAAATCTAGGTTGTCTTGTTGTGATTCTTCTTGATTTTGCTGCTTCAGTATTCTATCTTTTATAGTTTTGACATTTTAATAAGATGTGTCTTGGAGTATTCTGTTGGAGTTTCTTTAGCTGGTTCCTCGGGCTCTGGATCTGAGGCAAGCGTCTTAGTCGGGAACTTCCAGCAATTATGGATTGACAGTTTTCTTCATCAATTTCTCCCTGGGCCCCAATGATCATATTTTCTTGCTTCATCCATGTATGTTTCGGTTTGGGTCTATTCTGGGTTGTGAGTTGCGTTGAGTCATATTAGTTATTTAGAGGCCCACTGTTTTCTTATTTATCTTTATTATATAAAGGGGGGTGTGTTTTGTGGTTGTGGTGGGGCTGTGTTGGTGTCGTGTTCGTGGGGGGTGGGGTGGAGGTCTCTGAGGGGAGTGTTTGGGTGTGGGTGGGTCGTGTCGGGGCGGGCGGGGGGGGGTTTGTCCTGGGGCTCTGGGTCGCGGGGAGGTCGGGGGGTGCGACACCCTCCCAAAACACTGTGGGTTTAAAACCAGGTGGAATACAGACTGGAAGAGTGAGTAATTCTTTGGGAGGGATGCCTTATGGTTTGGGAATGGGTTTTAACTTTTACCTAAAAATTAAAATCTATATAGAGGGTTGAAGGCGCCCCTGATTCTGGAATAGCGACGGAGGTCAGAACTCCAGATTCCTTCCCTCACCTGAGTGAGGCATGATATTCCAAGCATAGCTCTTTCGATTCCTCTCTGGGAGACCCGAACAGCATTCTCATCCTGCTTTCGTAGGGCCCAGGTCTCTGAGGCGTATGTTAATGCAGGGAGAATGGTGGAGTCGAACAGATGTGCCCGAAGCCAGAAGTTCTTTGTCCTTTTAGCTATTTCTTCGATGCCTTTGAAGGCATTCCATGCCACTCTCTTCCTCCTGCGCAGCTCAGGTTTTAGGTTATTCATCATGTTGACTTCTCGACCTAGGTACACATAACTGCTACATTCAGAGATGTTTGTTCCATTGAGAGTGAATGGGGTCTCTGGAACTAGTTCATTTTTCATAAAACGAAAAAATTGAACTAGTTTCATAAAGTACATAAAAGAAAATATAGGGAAAATCCTCCATGACATTGAAGCTAAAGGCATCTTCAAAGATGAAACAACGCTAACAAAGCAACTGGAAGCAAAGATACACATATGGGACTACATGAAACCTAAAAGATTCTGCACCTCAAAAGAAACAGCGAACAATCCACAAAGATATTCCACAGAGTGGGAAAGAATATTCACCCAATACCCATCTGATAAGGGGTTCAGGGATCAGAGCCAAGTTGGTTGCTTGCTGCGGGCCCAAAGAATGTGAATAAGTGCTGAAAACAGAACTGGGGGCCGGCTATCCGGGTGGGTGTTTGCTTGCGTGGCTGATCCGGTTTGTCCCTGGTATCCCATGTCTTCGTCCCCAGGAGTACCTCTCATCATGTCAGAGTGACCTAGAGGAAGAGAGAGAAAGAGAGAGAGGGCTTTGGACGGAGAAGCTGGGGGGTACTGGAGACTTGTTGCCGGCCTGCCTTGGTCCCAGGTCATAAGTCAGATTAGGAAATGGACTGGAGAGTTACTGTCTCTTGGGGGGCAGTGCTTGCATCTTTGTGATACTTGAGCATCACTAGGTGAGCATTGCCAGGTGTGGCCCCAAAACAAAGAAAATAATTTTTTAAATATTTTATTACACCGCCATGTGATATACAATTACAAAGATATTCATGTTTGGGTTTCCGTCATACAGTGTTCCAGCACCCATCCCTCCACCAGTGCCCATTTCCCACCACCAATGTCCCCACTTCCCTCCACCTCCCCCAGCCTGCCTCTATGGCAAGCTCTCTATCGCTTCTCTCTCTCTTTCTCTCTTCTCTTACACATTGTGGATTGCAATACATACATTTAGAGATTATCATGTATATCCTTTTTCCTATATTCAATGCTCAGTTCTAGGCTGGTATTATCACTTTTGACAAATATTAGCACACTGTTCCCCTCTCTGTCTTACCTAACCACTGATTCCCACATGTTTGTGGTAGATTCCACCTTTTTTTTTAATTGAAAGATGCTCGTGTAGAGCTTTGGTTCTACAGTGTTCCAACACGCACCCTCCGCCCAAACCCATCTCCCATCACCAATGTCCCCAACTCCCTCCACCCTCCCGCACCTCAACCACTTGGCGGGTTCTGTATGTCATTTCTTTCCTCTTTATATCTCCTTCCCAACAAACTTTCCTGCTCTTTGTGGAATGCAGTGCATCAAAAGACATTACTGTTTCACTATTTTAGTGGACGTGGCAAGCGGCCACGCAATCCTAGGCTCGAACTGGCTTTGCTCTGTTGATCTGGTCATGAGGCAGTTTCCCAGCGTCCGGACAGCAAAAATGGTGGCTAGTGTGATGGGCGAGTCTCATCCAGCTGCTTCCAGGACCCCCCAGAGGCGACGGGCCCACTCCCCAAAAACCCATCTGTCCTCCTCGGGGTTCCATGGTCAGCTAGGCCCGGGCGCGAGCCGAAGCGCCAGCCTCCCCAGCCGTCTGTGAGGCCCTGTATGCTGGCCGGTGGGCAGCTCCCGGGCAGGGCCACCAGGCTCGACAAGATGGAGGGGGAAGGGACGACCACGCCTCCATCTGACAACTTCCCAGTGATTCCCGCCTCTTGGAGCCACCTACCTGGGCTCGAACTGGCTTTGCTCTGTTGATCTGGTCGTGAGGCAGTTTCCCAGCGTCCGGACAGCAAAAATGGTGGCTAGTGTGATGGGCGAAGTCTCATCCGGCTGCTTCCGGGACCCCCAGAGGCGACGGGCCCACTCTCAAAACCCATCTGCCCTCCTCGGGGTTCCATGGTCAGCTAGGCCCGGCGCAAGCCGAGCACCAGCCTCCCCAGCCGTCCGTGAGGCCCTGTATGCTGGCCTGTGGGCAGCTCCCAGGCAGGGCCACCAGGCTCGACAAGATGGAGGGGGAAGGGACGACCCAAAGAAAATAATTTTGAATGAATAAGTGCTTTGAAAACAGAACTTTGGGGGCCAGACCTATAGCACAGCGGGTAGCTACAGCACATGCTGTTCCTGAGCACCACCAGGAGTAAGCTCTGAGCTCTGTGAGTTTGGTCCAGACTCACCTTCCCAACCCCAGAGTAAAAAGATTTCGCTTTTCCTTCCCATAATCCACATTTTCTTGCATTATGTTCCATTGAGAGGCAGATCTGGGAAGCTACCCATGTCGTATTTGATATGCCAAATACCAGTAACAATTATAGACCTCATTCCCATGGCTTGCTGGGATGGTTTGAGGCTCTTTATGTTCCTGAAGCAAATAGATGCCCTTGGGCTACACTTGCTTTTGACTGGACTTATGGAGATGTTACTGGTGCCTGCTCGAGCAAATTGATGATCAACAGGAAGTCAAGTGATCAAGTGAAGTGATCAAGTGATATTGGGCACTGGTAGAAATTTACAAGAAGGAAAACAGAAGCCAACCCCATCAGAAAAATGGGGAGAAGAAATGAACAGAAAATTCCTAAAAAGAAGAAATTTGAATGACCAAAAGGCATATGAAAAAAAATGCTCATCATCACTAATCATCAGGGAGATGCAAATCAAAACAACAATGAAATATCATCTCACACCACAGAGACTGGCACATATCCTGAAGAGCAAGAACAACAAGTGCTGGTATGTATACAGGGTAAAAGGGGCTCTCATCCATTGTTAGTGGGAATGTCGACTGGTACAGCCTCTTTGGAAAACAATATGGACATTCCTGCAAAAACTAGAAATTGAGCTCCCATTTGACCCAGCCATACCACTCCTGGGTTTATATCCTGGAGGGCCAAAAACACACAGCAGAAACATCATCTGCACTACTATATTCTTAGTAGCTCTATTATCAATTGCCAGAATCTGGAAGCAAACAGAGTGCTCAAGAACAAACGATTGGCTAAAGAAACTGTGGTACATCTACATAATGGAATACTATGCAGCTGTCAGAAAAAAATGAAATTTGCCTATAAATGGATGAACATGGGGAGGATCATGCTGAGTGAAATTAGCCAGAGAGAAAATGACAGATATAGAATGACTACATTTATTTGTGGGATATAAAAAATAAAATAGTATAATACCAATATCCAAGTTCAGGCAAAACATGGATCAGGAGGTCTTGTCAGTGGGTGGAATCTACTGCAAGTGTGTGGGGGGTCAGAGGGTTAGGTTAGAGAAGACAGAGAAGGGAACAATGTGCTAATAATTGTTGGAAATGTTAGTACCAGTCTAGAACTGAGCATTTAATATAGGCAAAGGGATATACATGATAAACTCTAAATGTATGTATTGCAAGCCACAATGTGTAAGAGAAAGAAAAGGGAGAGAAAGAGACAGAGAGAGAGATAAAGAGAGTAAGGGAGAGAGAGAGAAGAGATGCAAAGTGCCTGCCATAGAGGCAGGCTGGGGGCAGGGAGAAAGATTCAGAGACATTGTTGGTGGGAAATGGGCACTGGTGGAGGGATGGGTGCTGGAACACTGTGTGATTAAAACCCAAACATGGACATCTTTGTAATTGTATATCTCACAGTGGTATAATAAAAACATTTAAAAAAAATTAAAAGTTGCTAAGATCGTATATAAAGTGTGAAGAGCGTTTCACAATGTATACTGTCACTGTCACTGTCTTCCCGTTCATCTCGATTTGCTCGGCGGGCACCAGTAACATCTCCATATGACCTGTCTCATGCGTAGAGCCCAAGGGAACCTGCTTGCTCCAGGAACATAAAGGCCCAAACCATTCCATCAGGTCTGGGAATGAGGTCTATATGTACTGGTTCTGGCTATCAAATCGACACGGGTGTTGGGCTCTGCCGTGCTGGGTAGCTCCTCTGTAGTCTCTCAAAATCAGCTTTATTGATGAACTGCAGCTGCGTGGCCAGGCTGTGTAGGCTGGTCTGAGGGGAGGTTCTGACAGAAGGGAAGTCGGAAGTGGAAAATGGGAGGGTCCTCTGGAGTGGGGGTCATCTGGCTTGTTGTGAGGGCTCTGCTGGGGTGGCGGCCAGGGCTAGAACCTGCCATCCCTCCCGGGCACCTCATGAGCGGCTGGGCACAGTGAGAGCCAGTAGCAGCTCTGCCCCATGTCTGTCTCACAATGTATACATGGTGAATTATGCTGTACACATAAAACTACATCATAGTTGACTTGATCAATTTCAATTTTAAGAAAGGTAAAGATAAAGAATTAAGTATAAAGGGGTGAAAGTGGTACTGAACTCCATCCCTATTTTACCATACATAAAATTCAGTTCAAAAGGGATTCAAAATGTATTAAAGTTTGATACAAAAACTCAATGTAAAACTTTAATATATAAATAATATTAAAGAAAACAGGCAGAATCAATCATGACATTAAATATAGCAACATTTTCAAATACTGCATGCTGATGTTAAGCACACAGAAGCAAAACATAAACAGATGGAATCACATCAGTTTATAAAACTCCTGCAGAGCAAAAGAAAGCGTTACTGGAATAAAAGCGAGACACTAAATATTGGGATAACTGTGCACTACTCATCTGACAAAGAGTTAATATCTAAGATATAGAACCCGCGATTTATACTTTAACACCACCAGGGGCTGGTGAAATAGCACAGCAGGGAGGGCATTTGCCTTGCATGAGGCCGACCTGGGTTCGATCCCGGCATCCCAGTGCAGAGCCAGGAGTAGCCCCTGAGCATCGCTGGGTGTGACCCAAAAAACAAACAAAAAAAAGAACTTTAACACCACCAACACCAACATCATTTTCCACATCGGGACTTCCCCTTGTTAGAACTCAACCCAGCAGACCAGCCTATCACAGACCGGCTTATCGAGATCTACCCTGCTGCAGTCTTTTTAATCCGGCCCAGGCATGCTGATCCAGAGACAGATATGGGGCAGAGCTGCTACTGGCTCTCACTGTGCCCAGCCACTCATGAGGTGCCCAGGAGGGATGGCAGGTTCTAGCCCTGGCCCGCCACCCCAGCAGAGCCTCACAACAAGCCAGACGACCCCCACTCCATAAGGACCTCCATTTTCCACATCCGACTTCTCTCTCGTCAGAACTCCACCCACCAGACCATCCTATCACAGCCCGGCTCGGTTCATCAATAAATGCTGAATTTTGAGATGACTACAAGAGTATGCTACCCGCAAAGGCAGAGCCTGGCAAGCTGCCCGTGTTGTATTTGATGTATTTGATATGCCAGATACCAGTAGCAATTATAGACCTCATTCCCATGACCTGATGGAATGGTTTGAGGCTCTTTATGTTCCTGGAGCAAGCAGGTGTCCTTGGGCTCTACTTGCATAAAACAGGTCATATGGAGATGTTACTGGTGCTCGCTCGAGCAAATCGATGATGAACGGGAAGACAGTGATACAGTGATAGTGGCTGGTGCGATAGCACAGCAGGGAGGGCATTTGCCTTGCATGAGGCCAACCTGGGTTCGATCCCGGCATCCCAGTGCAGAGCCAGGAGTAGCCCCTGAGCATCGCTGGGTATGACCCAAAAAGAAAAAAAAAAGAACTTTAACACCACCTACACCATCATCATTAACAAAACTCCGTTAAAAATAGAGAAGAGGGTAGGAGTGATAGTAGAGCTGGTAGAGTGTTTGCCTTTTTGACCCAGGATCAGTCTCTGGCACCCCATTTGGTCCCTGAGCCTGCCAAGAATTATTTCTGATTACACAGCCAAGAGTAACCCCTGAGCATCTCTGGGTGTTGTCCCTAAAATAACAACAAAAAGCCAAGAAAAAAGCTGAACAGACAGCTCCTCAATAAAGATATGGAGATAGCTAATAGGTATGTGGAAAAAATGCTCTTCATTATTTATCATCCTGGCTGATAAGTAAAGCTAAACAACAGTGATATATTGTAGGGGAGCTGCTGGGGTCCCCAACAGTATCAGGACAGAAGTTCTCTTCTACCTCCGAGGCGCCGGGTTAATGGATGAAAACTCAGGAGTCGGTGCAGTTCCAAAAAAGGCTTTTAATAGTACAAAAGTTCTTCCACCACAATCTAATATAACGAAAGAACTCTAGCTCTGGTCAGAACTTAGACTATACAAAAGAGCCCAAGACTCCCACCAAAGAGAGAGAATCTCACCCAAGAGGAGTCCTACCCAAAGGAAGGGAAGAAAAAAAAATGGGCAAATGCTTCAAAAAAGTCCCCTTATATACACCAAAGTCATCCTATCTGTTGATAGGGAGGGTCCTGTCAACAAAGAACCCTAAACAGAGTGTAGAAGGGTGGTGCCACACCCTATTACAGGTATAAACAAAGGAGTATGCCAAGGATTAATCCCTTCCTCTGAGATTATCTCTTATGTAAAACACTGGAGAGAGAGGACTGGTATAATACATCTTAATTTCATAGACTTCATGTAAGCTAGATGGTACCCACAAGGTCCTACTTATTTATTTTCTGCACCAGGGTGATTCTGAGTATCTTGTTCTCCGTATACTGAAAGGGTCACCCTCGCCTGCTGAGGGCAAACTAGTATGATCCTTCCTATAATCTTCAAGATAGTCTCAACGTAGCCAGGTTGGTAGTCTCCTGGTAAGTTCTAACTGTCCCATGCTGGGTGCAGTGGGTCTGGGTGCAGTGGGTATAAAGAGGAGCTGTGCCCAATCTAGATAATATAGAAGTCTTAGTAGATGTATAATAAGTCAGAAGTTATTCAGAGTCAAGGTGACTTCTGTAACTGCCACACCCTCTATCAGTGTTTACATAGAAGAGAGATCTCATTAGAATGAACCTTGGCTTAAGAACATGTAAGCAGGGGCGGAGCGATAGCCCAGCGGGTAGGGCGTTTGCCTTGCACGCTGCCGGCTTATGCCGGCCCCGGTTCGATCCCCGGCATCCCATATGGTCCCTCAAGCACCGCCAGGAGTAATTCCTGATTGCAGAGCCAGGAGTAACCCCTGAGCAATTGCTGGGTGTGACCCAAAGAGCAAAAAAAAAAAAAGAACATTTAAGCAGATTAAGCTGTGAGTGGGTGAAACAGCAAAGCTCCAAAGCTAGCTAAGCCTGTCATCTAACAAACAACTAATGATTAACCAATTAAAATGGTTAACATTCTAGTTCGAATATCTAAGATATAACATCCAAGTTATATAAGACACAAAAACTCAACCAGAAAAATCTCAATAAGCCTATTAAGAATGGAGATAGGAGATGAATAAACACTTGTCTGAAAATATATATGAATGTCCAGTAGGCACATGAAGAGCATTCATCATCACTTATTATCAGAGGAAATGCAAATCAAGATGACAATATCATCTCACAAAAGTCAAGAAGACACACAGGAAAAACACCGGAAACAACTAGTGTGTGCATAATGTAGTGGGAAAGGAACCCTCCTTCATACTGATGAGGTATTACCTGGTTCTGCATTGATAAAAACAGTATGGAGACTTCTAAAAAAACCCACGAGTATAACTTCTGCATAACCAAGTAATTCCACTTCTTGGCATCTACCCCCAAAAATCAAAAAAATAAATAGAAAAAGAAGTATGCAAATTATCTTAATTGCCATTTTTAGTATAATAGTATCTGAAAACAGCTCAAACATCAATGACAGATAAATGGATAAAAAATCTGATACATGTGAGAAATTAAAGCTGCATCCATATCTCACACCTTACACAAAAGCCAACTCAAAGTGGATCAAAGACCTTGAGATCAGACCTGAATAAAAAGTATTCTGAGAAAAATATTGGAGTAATGCTCCAAGACCTATATCTCAACAGAGACTAGTGGCAATGACTTTGTCACTGGCAAAGGCTACAAATCAAAACCAAACAAATGGGACATCACACTAAGATGTTTATGCATGGCAAAATAAATATGGCTAAAACTAAAAGGCAACTGAGTGAAAGAAAATATTTGCACTAACATATCAGATAAAGGGCTGATATTCAGACTATATAAAGTACTCACAAAGATCAACAACAAATGTTAAAATTCCATCCAAAACGGTGGGTGCAAATGAGCAAACACTTCTCTGAGGAAGAACAACATGTGGCCAACAGGAAGATGAAAAAATGCTCATTATCACTTATTATTAGGGAAATCCAAATCAAGAGAACAATGAGTTTTCATCTTATACCAATGATAATGGCACATATCAAAATACTGAGAACAATCTGTTGCCAGGGATGTGCTGATAAAAGAACTCTCATCCACTGCTGTTGGGAATGTGTCGGGTTTAACCCCTAAAAACAACATAGAGTATTCTCAGTAAATTCAAAATTGAGCTTCCACTTAACCAGCAATTGCATTTTTGGGTATCTAGCCCCAGGAAAGAAGAATTCATTCAAGATGACCTTTTCAGGTCTCATGCAGTAGCTAAGATGTGGAATCAACCATTCAATGGCAGATTAGTGGATCATGAAGATATGAGATATACACAATGGAATACTACACAGCTCTGAGGCATGATAAAGTCATGCAATTTCAGTAATGGAATGGATGGAACTGGAAGACATCATATTAAGTGAAGTAAGCCAGAAGAAAAGAATAAATTGCAGGATGATATCACTCATCTGTGTATTTTTAGTAACTATGAGAGAATGAAACAGTTCAAAGGGACATTGTTCTTATCACCTGTAGCCCCAGAGAATAGGGAGGAGAAGGTCATTCATTGCTGGTGGGAATGTTGACTGGTACCTGGTATGGACTTTTTGGAAAACAGAAACTGAGCTCCCGTTTGACCCAGCCATACCACTTCTGGGAATATATCCTGTGAGACCTAAAACACAAGCAGAAACACCATCTGCACTTCTACGTTCATAGCAGCACTATTCACAATCGCCACAACTTGAAAACAACCAGAGTGCCCGAGAACATATTTCTGGATAAAGAAGCTGTGGTACATCTACACAATGAAATAATACTACGTAGCTGTTAGGAAAAAAAACGAAGTTATAAAATTTGCCTATAAATGGATTGACATGGAGAGGATCATGCTGAGTGAAATTAGCTAGATGGAAAAGGACAGATATAGAATGACTGCATTTATTTGTGGGATATTAAAAAAATAGCATTATACCAATACCCAAGGCCAGACATGGATCAGGAGGTCTTGTCAATGGGTATAACCTACTGCAAATGTGTGAGAGTCAGAGGTTAGGTAAAACAGAGAAAGGAACAGTGTATTGATAATTATTGTAACTGATAATACCAGCGTAGAACTGAGCATCGAAAGTTGGCAAAAGGATATACATGATAAACTCTAAATGTATGTATTACAAGAGACAATGTGTAAGAGGAGAGAGAGAGAGAGAGAGAGAGAGAGGTGAAAATTACCTGCCATAGAAGCAGGTTGGGGGTGGGGGAATCAGGGGACACTGGTGTTGGGAAATGGGCACTGGTGGAGGGATGGGTGCTGGAACACTGTATGACTGAAACCCAAATATGAACACTTTTGTGACTGTATATCTCACAGTGGTATAATAAATTAAAAAAAAAGAATAGGGAGGAGAAGGAAAGAAAGATGGGGGTGGGGTGGAGAACAGACAGATGAGGAGCAATAGGGCCAGGGTCAAGGGGACTCAGGTACATCTACATCAGTGGTGTTAATGATCCAAACCACAGAATCAACAAGTCAACAACACTGAAATCATGAAGCCCAAACTTTAGTAACGGAACTTAAAAGGGTGCTTGTCAAGAGGACAGGCTGGAGGTGGGAACACTATGGAGGGATCATTGTATATCTAAAACTCAATGATGAATAACTTTGTAAATCACAGTGATTTCATGAAACGTTTTTATTTTTAATTTAAAACATTTATTTATTTTTATTATATCACCATGGGTTAGACAATTACAAAGCCACTCATGATTGCATTTCAGTCATACAGTGTTTCGGCACCCATCCATCTAACAGTGCTAAGTGTCATTAGAAACTTAGATACTTTTTTCAATTTACTGCAACTGAAGAATGAAACTGGGGAACACCAGGTTAAGCAAAATAATCCCGGGAAAGGACAAATGCCCAAACTTTAGTAACGGAACTTAAAAGGGTGCTTGTCAAGAGGACAGGCTGGAGGTGGGAACACTATGGAGGGATCATTGTATATCTAAAACTCAATGATGAATAACTTTGTAAATCACAGTGATTTCATGAAACGTTTTTTTTTTAATTTAAAACATTTATTTATTTTTATATATCACCAGGGTGACAAACTGTGGTGTTCAGAAAAAGAGAACAAGGGAATAGACAGCATTCGATGATAACGAACCTTGAGCTTTTGTTCCAAAGCTAGACCACCAAGTAGTTGGAGGAGATCTGGAGGGAGGAAGAGTCTGACTATAAGTAACTCAAGTCAATGGTAGGTGGCTTTGGTCACTTGGGTGACAGTGAGGTGCAGTAGCTAGACACATGAAGAAGGGCCATAAGTGCTAACGCTGTGTAACCATGTTACCAAAACTATAATAAAAATAATAATAAAGGTAAATAAAATATGGAACTATTAAAATATTTTAAGTTTCCATAACAAGAAGAGAAGCATTAGGGATGCTATCATAATCCAAGTCCTTTCCATATTGATTTTATCTCTTTTATCTATGATTAGTAGATAAAAATGTGCCAACTTAAAGGTAAAGCAAGGATACTCAGATAAGCTAAGTAACTTTCTGAAGTCAACAGCCAGTAAATGCCAGTACTAGAATATGAACTCAAATATGTCTTCCAGCCATATCACATTACCTCCTTGTAAAATCTGCATTGTTATATATTTATAAAGTTATTTGATTGCCTTTCAACCTTCCAATAAAGTAGAAGCTTCTTACAGGAATTGTTTCAAATGAAGCTTGGTAATGTTAAATTGTCTGCTGCAGACCTTGACTCAATATGTGTTGGAAAATTCAATAATACAGCTGGCAAAAAAAGGCCATTAGTGGAAATATATTGTTGAAAACCAATGACTGCAGTCATGCCAGCAAAGAATCTAGGCTATAAAAAGTGCAAATGCTACTAGTTTCAGGTCAATCACAAATGGTCTGTTGAGCAGTGGAATTTTTAGCTGTTTCTCTGTGTTGGCAGCCTTTCAATGCCATACAACTACTACAGGCATTAGTATAAGGAAGACTGTGATATTACCACACTAAGCTGTGGAAAATTAATTTAGGTGATTGACATATAAGAGGCTTGAAGCAGAAAATTGCTAAAAAACACATAGCCCCAAACTATGAAACTTAAGATGATACTTTAGGCTTTGACAGGAATTACTCCTGGCGGTGCTCAGGGGACCATATGGGATGCTGGGGATCGAACCCAGGTCGGCTGCGTGTAAGGCAAACGCCCTACCCGCTGGACTATCACTCCGGCCCGCTTTAGGGTAGATTAAAAGAGGATTTACCTGTCCATGATCCAAACTACCATGGTGATCAGTCACGTATTTCTTGAACTACTCAGAATCAGCATAGTATAAAATCAGGTTACATTTCGTCTCAGAATGTCACTTATACAAATACTACCATTAAAAGTCTGGATTCTTTCTGACCCTCTTTATCGTTCTTTAACCTTCATTAGGAAGATAGGGTCTTAATTTTAGTATTCTAATTCATTTCTATTTTCCCTTTAAACTTTCCTTTTAATTGGGATAAAGTTTGTTGTAAGTTTCGTGACTTCAACTAATATACCACAGTGGGCACCCACCAATGATCAAGTGACCACCTGCCATCCTTCTCACCTGGTACACCCCCACCCCCAGCTGATTCAGTCATTCTGCCTCAAGAGACTGAGATGAAATTACTGCATGTCTCTGGTGCTGTTTTATTCATTTTCATTTATGTTTCTTTCTTCTACTTTAAAATTATGACTTCTTGTAGGATACTTTTCTGGGTGTCTGTCTTCAGCCATTAATTTGGTGGACTCCCCCACTTCTCATTGTGTCTGCTGTGCTGTTAGGATCAGTGGTTAGGAGCTGATTTTGTATAGACTTGGATAGTTTGTGCTTACCAATTCTGTGCAGAGCTGAAACTCTGCAGTTAAAAAAAAACTTCCTAGCTGCATTCCTATTTCCTGGAGCCTCCCCTGTCCTCGAGGATTTAGTTCTTGAGTCTGGGTAGCTGCACACACCAGTACCAGTTTTCTTTTTTCTTGGATCACATTTTTTTTTTTCAGTCTGAGTGAATGCCTGCATTCAGATGTGCTATGGGGACTGGGTAGAGACATGTAACAAAACGGCTTCGCCTAACATCATACTATCTCCCTGTTCACTTGGCTTGCAATGCCAGTGGCCACCTCTCTGACTAGTGCTACAGATGAATGCCCCACTCCAACCATCAGCCTGAAATCCTGCCAGGGCAGGACTAGCGTTCAGCTCAGGTCTTTAGTGGGTGGATTTCCTTTCCCAAGCTGTAATCATGCCCTTGCTTTGGCCCTCTCCAGTCCTGGAGCTGTGCAGCTCAAATTCCTTACTGTTTTCAGAGGTGGTTGCTGTTGTGTACTTCCTCTGCACATATGGGTTCTAGTAGTTCCTGTGTTCTGCTGGAGTTTGATCTCATTATGCACAGTGAGTATAGACAGCCTCATTTTTTTTCTGTCCTGACATGTTGGTCCCAGCATCTGACTTCTGTTTGTTTCACCAATGTGTTATGGATTCTACTGTTCAGTCATCTTTTCTCTCTTCTGTTGTATTTCTTCCTAGGTATTTTTGTGGGACTGAAGCACACCTGGAAATGCTCAGGGCTTACTCCTGACTCTGTACTCAGGGATCACTCCCAGTAGGCTCAGGAGAACATATGGGATACCATGGATAGAACCTAGTTTGGTTGGCCACATGTGAGGCAAGCAGTCTACCCACTATACTATCACTCTGGCCCCTATTTTATTTTTTGATGTGATCAACTAGATTTTTAAAAAATAATTCTGTTACATTTAGTTTATGATTTTCAAAAGGGAAATTAGAGATATTTTATTTCAAATTTATTATTTCTAGTTTGATTTCAGTGGCCTTTAGGATTTCTATATATGTACTTTTATTCTGCTAATAGTCATAGTTACACATCTTTTCCAATTTGGATTCCTTTAATTCTTCTTCCTTTACTTCTCTGGTTCAAACTTCTAATACCATGTTGAACCATAGTGGTAAGAGAAGGGCTCTGTTTTATTCCTGATCTCTGAAGAAAGTAATTTCAGTTTTCAAACATTGAACATGAGATTTACTGAGGATTGACATATATGGACTTTATAATGTTAAGGTACATTTCTGTCTTCTCATTTTATTGTTTTTAAGTCATAAAATAATATTGGATATTGTCAATTTTTTCTTTTACCTCTGATATGATAGAATGACTTTAAAAAACTTATTTCATTGATATGGCATATTGCACTAACTGACTTGCAAATGTTGAACCATCCTTACATGCCTGAAATAGACCCGACTTTGTTGTGATGTATCACTCTTAATTTTGTGCTTCATTTTTGTTTGCTATGATTATCTTGAAAATTTTTCCAGTTATGTTCATCTGAGAAAGTGGCCTCTAGACCTCCCTTTTGTGTCTTTGTCATTTTTATATATCAGGATCATATTAGACTCACAAAATATGTTTTGAAGGGTTTTTCTTCTATTTTAATTTTACGAAACGATTTTAGAGGGTTGGGTATCAAATTTTCTTTGAAGTTTCATAGTGGTTCTTGTAGTTGGGGAGACTTGTTTTGATATCCTTACTCACGTTCTGTTTGTTTGGGTGTTGTATATTTTCTTGATTTTGTCTTAGTAGATTACATGATTGTAACAACTTGTTCCTTTCTTCTAAATTGTACAGTTCATTACCATACATTATACAGTCTTCTATAGTTAAAATAACCTTTATTTATATAATATAATGCTGGTTTCTATATGGTAGAGTTTTGCAAATTTCAGGGAATAATTTAGGGTTAAAATGAGCCTACTGACCAGCCATAGAATGCAGAGCCTCAAATGCAGCTGGGGAACTAGAACTTGGCTTTCCCCTAGCTCAGCTGACCATGGGCCCGCAGGGGGACAGATGGGTTTTGGGAGTGGGCCCATCACCTCTGAGGGACCTCGGAAGCAGCCAGATGAGACTCACTCACCACATTAGCCACCATTCTCACTGTCTGGATGCTGCAACACATCAGAGTCCGCCCGGGAGTGAGGCTGACCTCAAGGCGAGATTAACAGAGCAAGACGAGTTTGAGCCCAGGTGGGCAGCTCCCAGAAGTGGGAATCACTGGGAATTCGTCAGATGGAGCTGGGGTTTCCCCTTCCCCCTCCATTTTGTTTGATCCCGGTAGCCCCACCCAGAAGCTGCCCTGGGGCAACCAGCCATAGCATGTAGAGCCTCAGACGCAGCTGGGGAAACTGGAACTTGGCTCTCCCCTAGCTCAGCTGACCATGGGCCCCCAGGAAATCAGATGGGTTTTGGGTGGGCCCATCGCCTCTGTGGGGTCTCAGAAGCCCTGGATGAGACTAACCTACCACATTAGTGGCCATTTTCACTGTCCGGATGCTGCAGCACATTAGAGCCTGCCTGGGAGGGATGCTGACTCAAGACCAGATTAACAGAGCAAAACGAGTTAGAGCCCTGGTAGGCAGCTCCCAGAAGCAGGAAACACTGGGAATTTGTCAGATGGAGCTGAGGTCACCCCCTTCCCCTCTCCATTTTGTCTGAGCCTGGTAGCCCCACCCAGGAGCTGCCCTGGGGCCACCAGCCATAGCATACAGAGCCTCAGACACAGCTGGGGAAACTGGAACTCGGCTCTCCCCTAGCTCAGCTGACCATGAGGCCCCCAGGAGGACACATGGGTTTTGGGTGTTGGCCCATCACCAACTGGGGGTCCCAAAGCAGCCGGATGAGACACACCCACCACATTAGCTGCCATTTTCACTTTCTGGATGCTGACCATGAGGCCCCTAAGTCGCATGCGGCCGCTTGGCCACAAGGTCCATCAAACTAGTTTAGTTTAAACAGTTATGTCCTTTAATGTACTGCATTCTACGATGTGTAGGAAAGGTAGGCGTGAGGGAGAGCTAGAGAGGAGAGAAAAGATATACAGAACCTGCCAAGTAGTTGGGGTGTGGGAGGTGGGGAGGGAGGTGGGGACATTGGTGATAGGAGATGGGTTAAGGTGGAGGGATGGGTGTTGGAACACTGTGGAACCAAAACTCGAGCATGAGCATAGTGCAATTGTATGTCTAAGAGTGGTGTAATAAAATTAAAAAAAAATAAAATAGTTCTAGACTAAAAAAACTAAAAAAAAAAATAAAATGAGCCTACATTTTAACTCATTTTCCTCATTAATATCTTTGTATAATTTGTGGAGTTTCTTATATTTGGCTTTTGGGTTTCCCATCACACAGCAATCCAGACAACCCTATCAACTAGGTACTTGTTAAGAACTAAGCCATGAAAATAAAAACCTAATTTCTACTCTATTAAGCATATTAATATGTACAAGACATAATATAGAGTACATGTATTACGTTTGTTAAGAGGATCAACAAATACACATTGGGGAGTCAAGGGTGTAACTTAGGTGATGGAACACATGCCTCCCATCTGTGAGATGATGGACTTGATCCTTTGACTATATGACTGGGGTTTGGGTAAAGGCACTGGCCCCTGAGGACTACAAGGCAGAGTCCCTGAGCACTAAGGCAACAGTACCCAAGAATAAGTAAATGTTGAATGAATGAACAAATATAAGAATGTCAAACCTTTTTCTAAGTTAGACTTATTGAATATTGAACTCACAGAACAGTAAGAAGGATTTTTGGACGGTAAATAAATACTTTTTTGATAATGATAGTATTATCAATAATGATTAAAAATATCAAGAAAAGCATGATATAGGTTATGAGGCTTAACTCAGCAATTTTGGATTTGCTTTAAATAGTTTTATTTATTTATTTTTAAAGTATTTTATTATACCACCATTTAAAAGGCAAATGTTGTGGTCTTTCAATTCTTTACACACCATTGTGAATTGTTTTGAACACTTTATGCCCTCCCAGACTCTAATAGAGACCAGTTTCCTGATAAGAGCAGAAGGGCAAAAGGAAACCAGCACATTTCCCAACACAAGTAAATTCAGAAAGCAAAGAAATTCTGTGTGGAAGCCAGGGAGGGAGAGTTCAGGCAGCACAGGAAGACTCAGCTCAGAGAGGTGGGAAAGGTACAGCCACATTCACACACTGACATTTAGTTTATATGATGTTATTTTCAAACACCTTCCCCAAAGCTTATTCAGATCAATGACCTCTTCCCTGTTATCTGTAACATCTGTTGGTCAAACACAGCCTACATGTTGAAAGTGCCCAGCATGAACTACTTAAAGAGAATATGAGGAGGGAGGAAAATTTGGTTTCCCAGATCTATCCTGTGTCTCTTGCCAGGGAAATTGAAAATGTTTATCAGATTTGCTTCATCTATAAAGGGTTATACTATTTCCCTCACAGCTGTCTGCAGACTGGTCCAGATGATTAGCTATTCAGATTTTACTGCCCAACATTGCGACACTTCTATAATTTATTTGACCACTATGAATATTATGAAGATTACAGTTCACATAAATGATACTTTATGGCTATTTTATGATTGTTCAATTGTTGACAGTCAAGCTGTTTTCAGAGTCAACACACCATCCCTTAGTGTTCAGAGACTTCACAACCAATCAAAGACCTGACCCAAACGACTCTGGGATACAGTGAGGGCTGGTGATTTCAGCGCATGCAGTAGTGCATTCAAGAGCTGAGGCGAAACGTTTGTGCCACTAAAGTTTGTGCCATTAAAGTTATCCATAAAGTTATAGGACAACAGAAGTCTAATGAACTCATTTTCTTCCTATCTTCCCCAGAATCCAAATAGCTACTTGTAGCTCAATTTGAGACTGTTGAGAAAGCAAGAGAGAGAATGAGAAACCTATTAACTCCATGTGTATTCCTATGAGTCACATAGAAAACTTGCCATTCTCTACAAACTCTCTGGGTCAAAGTCTCCTGTGATAAATATTAATCACAGCTACTATTTTCATTATTTGTGATTCACTCTATATGCTATAATTACAGTCAGTCTTCATAATAGTACAGAGATGGGTGTTATTCTCATTTTAGTGATGAGAAAACTGTTTAGCTTGTAGTATTTGCCCAGCTTTCCAAAGTAAGGAAACAGTAAAGCAGTGGTTGAAATGGTCAAACTAACATTCATAACATTATTTTTTAATAAAACAATAAAGCTGTGTTCACACAGAAACCAGGAACTATGAGATGATAGAGGCCTAGACTCTGTCAGAGAGCATTTCAAGAAATTAATTTTCCACCAGAAATTTTCCCTTATTAAAGTTTGATTGGCATCATTAGTCATCAGAGAGATGCAAATCAAAACAACAATGAGATATCAGCTCACACCACAGAGGCTGGCACATATCCTGAAGAGCAAGCACAACAAAAAGCTGGCGGGGATGCGAGGAAAAAGGGGACTCTCATCCATTGTTGGTGGGAATGTCGACTAGTTACAACCTTTCTGGAAAACAATATGGACATTCCTCCAAAGACTAGACATTGAGCTCCCATTTGACTCAGCCATACCACTCCTGGGAATATACCCTGGGAAGCCAAAAATACTCAGCGGAAACACCATCCCTACTTTTATGTTCATAGCAGCATTATTCACAATAGCCAGGATCTGGAAACAACCAGCATATCCGAGAATCGATGACTGGATAAAGAAACTTTGGTACATCTACACAATGGAATACTATGCAGCTGTCAGAAAAAAATGAACTTATGAAATTTGCCTATAAATGGATGGACATGGAGAGGATCGTGTTGAGTGAAATTATCCAGAAAGAGAGAGACAGATATAGAATGACTGTATTTATTTGCATGACATAAATATATATATGTACATATTATGATACCAAAATCCAAGGTCAGGCGAAGCATGGAACAGGAGGTCTTGTCAAAGGTGGAAATTATCACAAATGTGTGGGAGTCAGAGGCTAGGTAAGATAGAGAATGGAACAGTGTGCTAACAATTGTAGAATGTGCTGATACCAACCTAGAACTGAGCATTAAATACAGGCAAAAAGATACACATGATATGGGGCTTGAGCGATAGCCCAGCGTGTAGGGCATTTGCCTTGCATGCGGCCGGCCCATGCCGGCCTGGGTTCATCCCTGGCATCCCATATGGTCCCCCGAGCACCGCCAGGAGTATTTCCGGAGTGCAGAGTCAGGAGAAATTCCTGAGCATTGCTGGGTGTGACCAAAAAAAAAAAAGATACACATGACAACCTCTTAATGTATGTATTGTAATCCACAATGTGGAAGGGAAGGAAAAGAGAGAGAGAGAAAAAGAATTTAAGAACCTGCCACAGAGGCAGGCTGTGGGGTGGGGGGGGGAGGAATCAGGGACATTGGTGGTAGGAAATGGGCACTGATGGAGGAATGGGTGCTGGAACATTGTATGACCAAAACCCCCAAATATGAACATCTTATGAACATCTTTGTAACTGTATATCTCATGGTGGTATAATAAAATATTAAAAAAATAAATCAATAAAATTAAAAAAAGTTTGATTGGGTTTTGACTGAAAATTCCCTTACTTTTTGTTTTTAAGATAAACTCATCAAACCCTGAAGCAAAAAAAAAAAAAAAAGGTAAGTATGAGTGGGTGGAAGAGGGTGCAGGTATCTGGGGTTCATATAACAAATAATTAAATTAAAAAATAGAATTCACTGGGTATAAATTCCACTAACACAATGAGAGTAAGGACAAATTCTTTTTTTTCTACTTTGAGCCTAAGGCCAACTGTTCAAGATCAGAAGGTCCTCTAACATCTTCATCAAGAAATGAAAGAATTTTGCTTTCTATTCTTATGTAGCAAAGCACCCTCACCACTGTTTTGAAAGCTATAAAAGGAAAAAGCAGATGAAGCTAGGTTTTTCATGCTTGGTTTCGTTTTGTTTCCATCACAAAATGAACCAAATGTGTTTGTTTTCTAAAACAAGAACCTAGAGAGCTGTCATCAGTCGGTAGCACTGATAGGGGTTAGGAGACTTCACACAGTCTCTGGAAGTATTTTTTAAAATGGGTTTATGTGAATGAATATTGCATCTCTCTGTTGCAAGTGTTGTTGGGTTGTGAAATGAATGATTTGGGTAAAATTTGGGAACATGAATAAGACAAATAGTTTTCTTTGATTTAACAGGGACAAGATATAAAAATCCTAATGCACTGCAAATTTGGAGCAGAGTCATGTCTTTAAAATTTTAATATATGTTCAGCTCATACAGTAAACTTTGTAAAGTACTTGTGCCACTGGGTATCACGAAGGGAAGTCGAATTAGAAAGCTCATAAACTACATACACATGAAAGTGGTGGGGAAGAGTAAAAGTTTTCTCTTCATTTGTTTCTTGGCCTAAAAGGTCCCCTGGATCCATTTCACTGTTTCTTAAAGAAATTTTTCTCTCTCTATGCTTCTCTTGGTTGCTATTTTCATGGTATAGATGTCACAGGATGCCTTTTTACTGCAAAAACAAGTCATAAACACCATCCATAATAAAAACTATGAATGCCTGTAACTCCAGAAATAAAGCCTATAGTTTTCTAAGCATTTTTTTTCTGAAAAATCAGCACATAAATGGCACATTTCTAACCTCCATGAGAATGATGAAATAATCAAGTGTCAGTGAAATATTGTTCTTGTGAGGGCATTAAACCCTTAGTCTCTGCAATAATCTTAAATGAGAAGAATCTATTACCCATATCTTATTATTCTTGCATTGGACTGAGATCTCTGTCTATATCTTGGGGGTACATGCACATTTTTTCTGGCTTTACTAAATGAAAAGTCAACAATCATTTTTATAATAGAACCAAAACTGAATGAATGGACTCCTTTTTGAGTAAAAAGGATATCAATATGTAGAATATTTGGAAATACAGATGGAATTAGTCAATGAAATTTTCCACTAAACCGAAAAGGAACAAAGTGGTCAAGATATTCAAGTTTTACTCAAAGAGTAGAGAAAGAACTAATTCTCATGCATGGGCATGAGGGTGGACAGTAGCTCCACTTGCTCTGATCATTGCTAACCTGGGTTTGATTCCCAGAATCCCATGTGTTCTCCCGAGTGCCTAGGAGTAATTCTAAACCTGACTACCACAGGATGTGACTGAAACAAAGAAAAAAAAAAAAATGGAAAGAAAAGAATTCTCATCCAGAATCTCAACTACAGTACAAACTTAAGAGATGATCTAGTTTCTTCACTTAGTCAAAAATTTGAGCTAACCTAAACAAGTAGACTGCCAACTAACATTGAGAATAAAAGGAATAAAAAACACAGTAAAAGTTTAAATAAGCTTTTTGAAAATGATTGACAATATAAATCTTCAGAATTTAGATTTTTTAAGAACATTTCCATAGAAATAAAAGTACTGAGAAACCTATGTTCTTGTTGTATCTGTGCATGTATAAAGAAAATCAGCCTTAGAGTGAGAAAGTCAACGTCTCACAGCTTCTTGTTTTGGGTAGATCCAGGTAAAGCTAAAAAAGATTTAAGGTCCTGCCCTGGAGCTGCACGCGGGCCAGCAGACAGGGCCTCACTGGACGGCTGGGGAGGCTGGCGCTGGCTCGCGCCGGGCCTAGCTGACCATGGAACCCCGAGGAGGACAGATGGGTTTTGGGAGTGGGCCCGTCGCCTCTGGAGGGACCCGGAAGCAGCCGGATGAGACTCGCCCATCACACTAGCCACCATTTTTGCTGTCCGACGCTGGGAAACTGCCTCATGACCAGATCAACAGAGCAAAGCCAGTTCGAGCCCAGGTAGGCGGCTCCAAGAGGCGGGAATCACTGGGAAGTTGCCAGATGGAGGCGTGGTCGTCCCTTCCCCCCCCTCCATCTTGTCGAGCCTGGTGGCTCCTGCCCAGGAGCTGCCGCGGGCCAGCAGACAGGGCCTCACGGACGGCTGGGGAGGCTGGCGCTCGGCTCGCGCCGGGCCTAGCTGACCATGGAACCCCGAGGAGGACAGATGGGTTTTGGGAGTGGGCCCGTCGCCTCTGGGGGTCCCGGAAGCAGCCGGATGAGACTCGCCCATCACACTAGCCACCATTTTTGCTGTCCGGATGCTGGGAAACTGCCTCACGACCAGATCAACAGAGCAGAGCCAGTTCGAGCCCAGGTAGGCGGCTCCAAGAGGCGGGAATCACTGGGAAGTCGTCAGATGGAGGCGTGGTCGTCCCTTCCCCCCCTCCATCTTGTCGAGCCTGGTGGCCCTGCCCGGGAGCTGCCCACGGGCCAGCATACAGGGCCTCACGGACGGCTGGGGAGGCTGGCGCTCGGCTCGCGCCGGGCCTAGCTGACCATGGAACCCCGAGGAGGACAGATGGGTTTTGGGAGTGGGCCCGTCGCCTCTGGGGGGACCCGGAAGCAGCCGGATGAGACTTCGCCCATCACACTAGCCACCATTTTTGCTGTCCGGACGCTGGGAAACTGCCTCACGACCAGATCAACAGAGCAAAGCCAGTTCGAGCCCAGGTCGGCGCGGCCGCAAGCGCCCGCGCGGTCCATTAGAATAGTGAAACAGTAATGTCTTTTGATGCACTGCATTCCACGAAGAGCAGGAAAGTTTTTGGGAAGGAGATATAAAGAGGAAGGAAATGACATGCAGAACCTGCCAAGTGGTTGAGGTGCGGGAGGGGGGGGGAGGGTGGGGACATTGGTGATGGGAGATGGTTTTGGGCGGAGGGTGCATGTTGGAACACTGTGGAACCAAAGCTCTACATGAGCATCTTTCAATTAAAAAAAAAAAGGTGGAATCTACCACAAACATGTGGGAATCAGTGGTTAGGTAAGACAGAGAAGGGAACAGTGTGCTAATATTTGTCAAAAGTGATAATACCAGCCTAGAACTGAGCATTGAATATAGGAAAATAGATATACATGATAATCTCTAAATGTATGTATTGCAATCCACAATGTGTAAGAGAAGAGAGAAAGAGAGAGAGAGAAGAGATAAAGAACTTGCCATAGAGGCAGGCTAGGGGAGGGGGAGGGAAGTGGGGACATTGGTGGTGGGAAATGGGCACTGGTGGAGGGATGGGTGCTGGAACACTGTATGACGGAAACCCAAACATGAACATCTTTGTAATTGTATATCACATGGCGGTGTAATAAAATATTTAAAAAAAATAAAAAAAGATTTAGTCTCACTCTTGTCCCTTATGCCAGGTTGCCTCCTCGTTACTATGACAAGCATGCCAACCTTAAAGCATTATCCCATACAATTCTGGCAATTTGATGGCTTTGTATAGATGCCAAACCATCAGAAGTGTCAGTGAAAAGACTATCTCAGTTTGTCTCAACGTTTCCAGAATCATGACTATTTCCTAGAATGCGGAATGGTACTTTGCATTTGATCTGCTTTTTACAAATGAATTTAATCAAACATTTTTCCCTTTCCATATGTATTGAGTAAAAAATATATTTAATGAGTCAACTCAAGGTCTTGATATACATTTGGGAGGGGGGCAATAAAATACTCAGTAGGTTGGAGGTCTCTCTTAGCAAAAGTCCACAAAGGGATTTGACTCTACGCAGGTCTCACGTCTCAAAATTCAAAACTACACAGACACACTAGTGTACTTAGTGTATATCCTGCATAGAGGTACCAGTGAAAATAGACCTCACTATTCCTACCTCCCACAAAATTCTGCAAATAGCCTAGACACCCACTAACTGTACTGCCTATCCAAACAAGAACACAATTTGCAACCTGAAAAGGTTGTAATGGTAAATCAATGTAGAATTCCACCAAACTCAGGGAGTGAAGTCGCTAGCTCAGATGAGCCAAGCAATAATGAGGATCTATATAACCTCTCTGATAAGAAACTTCAGAAGGAACTGATAAGGAGCTCTAAGAAGTTCTGCAACACAAAGTCAATAAAATACAAGAGGACATGAGAGCAGAAATGAGGAAAATGCAAACAAAAATAGAAGCAGAAATGACAGATATTAATATGTGGTAGGTGAAATAAAAACTCACTGAAAGGCCTCCACAGCAGAGTAACAACAGTTAAAGACATAATTAGTGAACCCTAAGATTAGGTACAGAGATTTTCTAAACAACAGCAGAAGATGGAAAAAAGACTACAGCAAGAGATAATCTGAATGAAGTCAAAAGGAATAACATAAGGATTATTGGAGTTCTCAGGGTCAGGAAGAAAACCCTGATGAAGAAGCAACTGTTAAAGCCATCATTGCTGAAATGTTCCCAGAACTAAAGAGTGCCTTCTCCACGATTCAGGAGGCCCGAAGGGTACCAGCTAAAAGAAATATAAATAAGAATACTCCAAGACACTCAAACAAAAACTATAGTTAGAGATAGAATACTGAAAGCAGCAAGATCAAAGAAGGAAATCACATACAAAGGAGCATCTATAAGATTCTCAGCAGATTTTTCAGACAAAACACTCAGAGCCCAAGAAAACAGTGGGATATGGTATAAAGATCAATGTAATGAAGACTTCACCAAGAATTCTTTACCGGCTAGACTCACATTCAGATATGAAGGAAAGATACACAATTCCATGGGTACACAACAGCCCAGGAACCTCATGGACACAAAATCAATGTTAAAAGAAGGACTGTAGGAGCTACTATAAGACAAACCCCCCAAAGCACAAATAGCTTATAAAGAAAGTCTGCATAAAAATCCCATGACAATAATCTCTCAATGTCACTTCACCAGTTAAGATACACAGTATAGCAAAATGTATTGAAAAACTTAATCCAATATTCTGTTGCCTACAAGAAAACACATCTGAATAATTGGAGCAAACACAGATTCAAAGTCAAAGGCTGGAAAACAATTCTTCACACAAACAACGCCTCCATAAAGACTGGTGTGGCCATACTAGTATCTGATAAAACAAACTTCATGCTGAAAAAGGTTAGAAGGGACAGTGAAGGCCATTTATTAATAATTAAGAGATATGTATATAAGGAAGAAATTTCACTCTTAACCATATATGCACCCAAGGAAAGGCCAGCAAAATACCTAAAACAACTGCTAATATACTTTAAGAAGACATTGACAGTAACAACTGAAGTTAGATACTTGGGAAAAGATGGGAGACATCATCTTTCCCAACTTCAAACTGTACTACAAAGCAGTAGTAATTAGAATGGCATGGTATTAGAATAAAGACAGACTTGTAGACCTAAGGACTAGAATTGAATATCCTGACACACACTCACAAATATACAGTCACTTAGTATTCGGTAAAGCAGTAAAATATATTAAGTGGAGCAAAGAAAGCCTTCTTAACAAGTAGTACTGAGAAAACTGGACAGTTACAATGTAAAAATGGAAAAACTTGGACCTCTTTCTAATGCCATGTACAAAAGTCAGATCAAAATGGATTAAAGATCTCAACATCAGATCTGAAAATATAAGGTGCATTGAAGAAAATATGGCATAAAGTTCTACGACATTGAGGCTAAAGGCATCTTCAAGGATGAAACACCACTGATAAAGAAAATGGAAGGAAAGGTAAACATATGGAACTATATGAAAATGAAAAGCTTCTGCAATTCAGAAGAAACATTGACCAAGATACAAAGGCAACCCACAGAATGGGAAAGAATATTCACCCATAATCCATCTGATAAGGGTCAATATCAAAGATATACAAGATATTGGTAGAACTTTACAAGAAAAAATCCAAACCATTAATAAATGGGGAGAAGGAATGAACAGAAATTTACTCAAAGAGAAATTTTAATGACCAAAGGCACATGAAAAAGTGCTCTTCATAATTAATCATCAGGGTAATGCAAATCAAAACAATGAGATATCAGCTCACTCCACAGAGACTGACACATCCAAAAGAGCAAGAATAGCCAGTGCCGGCACAGATGTGGGTAAAAGGGACTCTCATCCTTCGTTGGTGGGAATGTCGACTGGTACAGCCTTTTGGAAAACAATATGGACATTCCTCCAAAAAATAGAAATTGAGCTCCCATTTGACCCAGCAATACCACTCTTGGGAATATAATCTGGAGATCCCAAAACACCAGCAGAGACAATATCCACACTTCTATATTCATCATAGCACTATTCAGAATAGCCAGAATCTGGAAACAACCTAAGTGCCTAAGATCAGATGACTGGATAAAGAAACTATAGTACATCTACACAATGGAATGCTAAGCAGCTGTCAGGAAAAACAAAGTTATGAAATTTGCCTACAAGTTGATGGACATGGAGATCATCATGCTTAGTAAATTCAGTCAGAAGGAAAGGGACTGATATAGAATTACTGCATTAATCTGCGGGATATAAATATATAGCAGTGTTCTACTAATGTTGAAAATGATAATGCTAGGCTATCACTATCACTATCTTCCCGTTCATCATCTATTTGCTAGAGTGGGCACCAGTAATATCCCCATTTGTCCTGTCTCATGCAGTAGAACCCAAAGGCATCTGCTTGCTCAGGGAACATAAAGAGCCTCAAACCATTATATTAGATCATGGGAATAACCTAATATAAATGTTACTGGTATTTGGCATATCAAATACGACACGAGCAGCTTGCCAGGCTTGCTGTGCGGGTGGCATACTCTTGTAGTCACCTCTAAATAAAGCATTTATTGATGAACGGTGCTGCCGCTAGCAGCCACGCCGAGCCGGGCTGTGATAGTCTGGTCTGCTGGGTGGAGTTGTGACGAGAAAGAACCACGCCATGCCTCCCAGGTGCCTCATGAGCGGCTGGGCACAGGGAGAGCAAGTAGCAGCTCTGCCCCATGTCTGAGAGTCTGTGGTTCAGCATACCTGGGCAGGATTGAAAAAAACTGCTGCAGGGTGGGTGTCGATGATCCGGGCTGTGATAGTCTGGTCTGCTGGGTGGAGATGTGACGAGTCCGATGTGGAAAACGGCAGCCCCCATGAAGTAAGGGGTGTCGTCTGGCTTGTTGTGAGGCTAGAATGGCACATTGAATGTAGACAAAGGAATTTGTATGATAACCTAAATTGCAAGACACAATATAAGAGAAGGGGGGAGGTAGAGGGAGTGAGAGTGAGTGAGAGAAGAAAATGAAAAGTGCCTGTATAGAGCCAGACTGGTGGAGGGAATCTGGAGACATTGGTGGTGGGAATTGTGCATTGCTGGAGGGATGGGTGCTGCAACATTTTATGACTGAAATCCAATCATGAACAGCTTTGTAAATATCTATTTCATGGTTTTATAATAAAAAAACAAAATAGCTTATTAAGGAATATATGGATTCCAAAATGATAGTGCTATAGTAGCAGAAGAAAGAAGTATTTTATCAGACTCAATTTGGAGTGAAGAAAGGCTCACTGCCTTCTGATGCTCTGTTCCGCTTGTTTAGTATATAACATGTTTTAGTGAAAGGGAGTTAATACATTAGCATGTGTCAGCCATTATATTTCTGACAGGGAAATGAAAACAGATAAATGGACCTTAAAGAGACTCTAATTCTTGTATTTACACTTAGCCAGGGGAGCCAGAGAACGGGAAAGCACTGCACATACACATAAATATGCATGACTAGTGTGTCAGTTGAAACATAAATGTTACACAGAGAACTCCTTTTTAACATGAAGGTATCTTTTCCTGCAATATATGCCTATGACACAGTGATTTTTATTAGTTTAGTGAGAAGTTTTCCTAAGCAGTTTTTTTTTTACCATCTATGTCAGTCTTGTAGAATTATCAGAATTTAATATAACAGGGCACTTAACATTTTTTCTATATTAAAAAGATTAATTTTTTTGTCTTTTTACAATAGTGTTACTCTTATGTTTGGAAGTACAAATTTATACACCTCCACCCACCATCATCATGCCAAAGCCATTCTGTTATTGTACTTATGCCACACAGTCAATACCATCCCTCCTTACCCTCCACCATGCTATTAGTCCTTTTTAAGTGATGATTAGTTTACAAGGAGTCTCAATGAACAGCTCTACATTTGTATAGGTGCTCAGGTCCTTGATGGGGTGGCCTATGCAGTTCCTAGTATCCAACCTGGTACCCTGTAGATTCAAGGCATGTACTCTACTTCTTGATCCACACTACTGGACTGAGATTTGTGGTTTACAATACTGTCAATAATAGTTTCTTTTTGTACATAATCCCAACACCACACCACATCTTTTTAACAGCTACAAATCTTTCAAAAGTATAGCAATAAAAACACTAGACTCTTATTGTATATCACTTGATCAATTGAATCCCATTATTCATCGATTTGCTCGAGCGGGCGCCAGTAACATTTCCATTGGACCCTATTGTGTGCCAGTGTAGCCCAATGGCATCTGGTTGATTCAGGAATATGAAGAGCCTCAAACTGTTCCTTCAGGGTCTTGACAAGGAAGTCTGACCATCTTGTAGGTGGGTGGCCACGTGATATTTTGACATCCTGTGGGATCCAGTCAGTAATGGCTCTAGTTCAGCGGTTGTCTCCAAATCGCATTACATGTCCAGCCCATCTGATTTTCGAGGCTTGGCAAACGAGACAGCGACCCTGATTTTGGAATAGCAATGGAGGTCAGAACTCCGATTCCTTCTCTCACTTGAGTGATATTCCAAGCATAGTTCTTTTGATTCCTCTCTGGGAGACCGGAATAGCATTCTCATCCTGCTTTCATAGGGCCCAGGTCTCTGAGGCGTATGTTAATGCAGGGAGAATGGTGGAGTCAAAGAGATGTGCCTGGAGCCAGAGGTTCTTTATCCTTTTAGCTGTTTCTTCGATGCCTTTGAAGGCATTCCATGCTGCTCTCTTCCTCCTGCGCAACTCAGGTTTTAGGTCGTTCATCATGTTGACTTCTCGACCTAGGTACACATAACTGCTGCATTCAGAGATGTTTGTTCCATTGTGAGTGAATGGGGCCTCTGGAACTAGTTCATTTTTCATAAACATAGTTTTCTTTAGATTCAGCTGTAGACCTATCTTTCCACATTCTCAGTCGAAGTCAGCCAGCATTTGTGCTGCTTGGCTAATGTTTGGTGTTATTAGAATGATGTCATCAGTGAAGTGGAGGTGGTGTAGTTGCAGACCATCTATCTTCACTCCCATTCCTTCCCATTCTAATTGTTGCATGATGTTCTCGAGCGTGGCGCTGAAGAGTTTTGGTGAAATGGTATCACCCTGTCAAACCCCTCTTTTGACATCAATGATCACTTCTTTGTAGAATGGTGAGATCCTGGTGGTGAATCCGTAATACAGCTCATGAAGGATCTTGATGTATTGGGTTTGAACACCCTGTTTGACTAGGGCTTCGATGACTGCTTCAGTCTCCACAGAATCAAAGGCTTTCTGTAAATCAATGAACGTGAGACAGAGTGGCATCTTGTACTCCCTACAAACCTCAATGAGCTTGGTTACTGTGTGGATATGGTCGATTGTGCTGAATCCTTTCTGGAAGCCAGCTTGCTCGCATAGTTGTCTTTCATCTAGTGTTCTGCCAATCCTGTTTAGGATGACTTGTGTAAACAGCTTGTAGACGAGTGTCCTAGTAGCCTTATAAAAATAAATTTCAGTTTGTTCACCCTTGAAAATGACTCAGGCATGCTAAAAATTCCTGAAACAAACCTGGGGAACCACTGCTATTGAGCTTGCAATCCTCATGAGACTCAATGGATCATACCCCTCTTATCTCCCATATCCCAGAGCATCTACCAGCATGGACTGTCAAGTAAATAAACATTCTATCTAAAGTTAGCCCTTGTGTTCAGATATCTGTATAGTAATCAAAGCAACATGTCAAGACAAAAAATTTGTCTGGAAAGGTTGGGGAGGGGTTATGCTAAGCAAGATAAGAAAGAAAGAACATGACAAAAATGCAATAACCTCACTCATATGTGGTAAAGAAAAGTGAGGGAAGACAAACCCTTTCTAAGCTAACCCTTAGACTGACCAAAGAACGTAGGTTAAGTGAGCGTGTTGAGAGTAGAATGGTGGGCTCAAACAGTAGAGTGCATCCAATGGATTATGGTACATGGAGGCCACTTTGATAATGGACCTGGTGCCATAATGTCATACCATTAAAGTGCTCTGGTAGATGGTGGGTGCTGGAACATCGTATGACTGAAACCCAATCGTGAACAGCTTTGTAATGGTTTATCTCACGGTGACTTAATAAAAAATTAAAATTTAATGAAAAACATTTAAAAATACATTCTTACCCAAAAAAAAAAACCTAGGCCCAGATGGATTCACTAGTGAATTATTTCAAACCTTTAAAGAGAAACTACTACCAATCCTTTTCAAGCTTTTAAAGGAAACCAAAAAAAAAAAAAAAAAAAACATTCCCAAATATTTTCTACTAGGGAAATATCACCCTGATACCCAAAGCAGACAGAGACACCACATAAAAAGAGAATTATATGCTGGTATCTCTGAATAACACAGACTCAGAAATCCTCAACAAAATACTAGCAAATAGAATCCAAAGATTGATCAAAAAGATCTTATACAATGACTAAGTAGGATTCATTCTGGAGATGCAAGGATGGCTTAACACAAGTCAGTCAACATAATGCACCATTTCTATAAAAGAAAAATAAAACTATATGATCATATCAATAGACACAGAAAAAGCATTTGGCAAGCTCCAGGTCAATTCATGATAAACAATTATCAACAAATTGAAAGTTGATGGAACTTTCCTCAATATAGTCAAAGAAATATATCACAAGTCCAT